>VZUA01091492.1:9846-25095 GCA_013401035.1 Horornis vulcanius
AAAAAAAAAAAAAAAAAAGCCAAAACAGAAAAGCAAGGAGATTGAAAGCATTGCCATGAGGAAAGATTTGATACCAGAGTAGTAAACTGCCACTGGCAAGAGACTATTCTTAACATTGCAGAGAAAAAATATACCATTTGTAATAAATGTACATAACTGTAATATCATTTAACTTCAAGGCCATTAGATCTAAAAACAACATATATATTAATCTTCAATTATCACTTTATCTTCCTCTGCAATTTTGGTGGCAGTCTCAGCCAAAGCCTGCTGTGGTCAAAGGAAATTTTTGTTGTTTTGCATTGAAGCAGGCCAAAGAATTAAGTTATTGAGTCAAAGCTGGAAACACATACATAGGAAGTAATAGAAAATGTCATGCTTTAACAGACTTCCTATCTCTAACTGCACCCATCAGTAGCAGAATATATTGCACTTTTGACATCTTTTTCCATAAGCAAACTATTTTTTCAATCCATGGCCTAAATATACATATATATTTCTGGGGGGTTTTGGGATGGGTGCTGTTTAATTAATTGAGTGGTTTTTTTGCTTGTTGTTTTGGGGTTTTTTTCCTGGATGCAACCTATTATCCACACTGAGTGTTATTTGTTAGATGCAGTGAAAATGCCAGCATCAAGTAGATGGAAGAAACTAGACTGGAAGGAACTTCCTGAAATACAGAATGACAAGAGCTGATGATCCATCTGCTCCAGCACTGTCTGCAGATAAACTGATGGTGCTTCCATTGCACAAAATGAGAGATGTTATAATTACTGATTACTTTTCAAGATTTATTTTATGTACTTTAAGCTGGGTGGAAAAGATGTGATTTTTCAGGATCTGTTTGAAGGAATATAGGGCAATAGTGCTGTCAAAAAGAACATGAACAAAACTGGGAGGAAGATGCAGCAGGAAAACGTGCCCAAAGAATGGTGGTATTACTGAAGTTAGTGTTGCTGGAGCCTTCACAAGGTGTGACAGGGATAAAACACTCCCTTGGATAAAGTAAGGATGCACAGATCACAAACCTTATGAACAACTATTTCCTTCCTGTTCTTTACAACACAGTAAAATTGTGTAAGAGTAGGAAGTGCTTTGGCAAGCCATACCTGGGCACGTCACAGCTATTTCCCAGGCTTGAGGGCCAGGTTCTCTTCCTTAACAGCAGATGGCAGTGAAGTTAAACAAATGAGTGGAAATAAATCGAGAAAATATGTTTTGTCTGGCGGCTGGTGTTGCTGCAGATAGCTCAGAGAGCTCCGGGCATATTCAGACAGTGCAAGGTTCATTTCCAATGCAGAGATCTCCTGTAGCACGTTCAGGAGGCAGAAAATATTAATTCATCCATAGCTGTTTGTAGTCCAAGTCATGTTTATTTTGTTTTTGATGCCTTTGGTGACAGAAACAGTAGAAGAGATAGAATCTGTTATTATTTCTTTCTTACATCCCTCTTTCATACATTTAAAATCTATGCATAGCTGAACAGATGAGGATGAAGCTCAGTTTCAAGTGAGTAAACTTTTACTCTTTATTTTGTGTCTTGTGCTTCCTCTTAGACAATGAAGATACAGCACCATGGGTTGCTTTAAAACTTTTAGATTGCCAATTATTTTTTTGCTGCCAAAAACTGTGTGAAAGGGTTATTAAGGCCACAAGAATTGCGATTGAGAGTAAACTTTTACAGTCCTGCCTTACACTTTAAATTAATCTCACTTCTGGTGGCAGGATGGGAGAGGGAGCCGTTTGTTTTCCAATTTCCTTCAGGATGGAGCTGTCAGTGCACGTATTTGATTGCAACTTCTTAGTTCCTTGCCTAAAGTGAAACAGGGATGACAAGATATTAGGGATATCTGCGTAATGTCACTAATAGCTTAGTTCCATGGCAGTGTCATGGAAAACAACGTGCCTTTGTGGGCTGTGATTTCCAGTTAGATTCTAGACCATCAAATAAAGTATCTATTTCCCTTATTTACTACTCAGTGCTCGATCCACCTGAGGAAACCCAGGAGGACTCTCCCTCCTTCACATACCGAGGTAATCACTCAATCCTGTAGGATTATGCAAAGCATTGNAAGGCCCAGAACTTCATTTCAAAACCCCTTCAAGACAAAGCAAGCTCTGGGTGAAGGCTCAGCTGTTCTCAGTGCTGACCTGAGTGTCACTACTTGGACAGCAGCAGGAGAGGAACCAGAGGAACCTTTCTTGCCCTGCTCTTTTGGATCACTAATGCTCTGCAGCACAGACTTGGACTCTGCAGTCCTGTTCTAAAGAGAGGTGCCAGGCCAGTGGGACTGCTCGGAGAAGAGAGGGCTGCTCCCAGGAGTTTGATGGTTTGATGCCTTATTGTGGCATCCATAACATATATTCTCTTCTCAAGCTCATATTCACACATCCTATAGTCTCAATATGCTTTTAATCTTCCTGTTGTATTAAAACTTTTAGTTAAAAAATTCACATGACACCCTAGCAGCCATATTTATAACAAGCAAGGGCACAGGTCTCAACCACTTGTGAAAAAGCAGCCCTTCATAATCTGTCAGTCAATCCATGCACAAAATGCACGGAGCATCAATTTCTTTTTAGGTTATTCACTGTGACTTATGTATCTGCCAATAAATCTCAAATGCAGGTCAAAGAATATGTAGCTCAAGTAAACCCATAAATGTAGCAGAAAAGCTTCACTAACTACCTTAGATTGCCAAAGCTGAGGTCATTTCCTTGTTGTGAGAAATACAGAGTCCATAAATTATTTTTATCACCTCTGGGGCAATGCAAACAGGTTCCCACAGATGCTGAAAGTATGATATGTTTTTTATTTGATATCAGAACACCACTTTTACATGGCTCTTAAAATACAAGGTCCAAGATTCTGCTTGTGCTTTAAGGCCCCAATTCAGCAACATATTAAAACAGATGCTTCAGGTCCTGACATTAAACACGTGCCAAAGTGCTTTGTTGCATAGTCACAAATTGCTGAATTGGAGCCTAAAGACTAAATCTTTTGTCCATGAAATTCTGGATTTACCTTCTGTTTTCCTTCAAGGAAAACAAGGCATTTGTTCAAACATAATACACAGAAACATTCAAAAACATTCAAAAATGCTTGTCTGTCAGAGATCACTTGGTGAGCCACAGCTCTGGAAGTAAACCTTGGACAAAAATTGATGTAGCATTTCTCAGAACAGTTTAACTGGTGTTTACTTAATATTTAGTTAAAGAAAATAAAAATACTTTGAACACATGACAACATAAGCATGAGTGCTGAACGTCCTAGAGAGAACTTTGGAGAAAACAGCACTGAATTAACTTACAGTACATTTGTTAAACATGAGCAGCTCTAATAATGACATTTCATTTAACAATGCCCTTTGTCTTTTCAGTTCATCAGTTACCTATTTCAGTAATGAACTGCAGTCATACCATTCTGATTTTCTCCTAATGTAAAGGCTGAGATCACTTCACTTGCAGTGAAGCGTGATGCTATTATTCTGTTTGTGGCTTAGGAAAAAAGCTATAGAATATATCACAATTGCAATTGGCTAACAAATATTTGTGTCTGTGATCAGTAAGGATACCAATAACTTTGTTTAGCTATTAATGGAAATGAGTAAAATTAAAAAAAAAATAAAAAATAGACAGAAATAGTTGAAAATGCTCAGGATATCTATTTCATGAGCAGAGGAGCAAGTATTCATCTGGGAAAAAAATGAGCCGTGCATTAAGCGTTATTTTAATTTTTTATCAAGAATCCATGCATAGAACTTAACAGCAACATTTTCAGATAGGATGGATATTCTCAGTTGCAAAAATAAAATGGAGTTGCCTGCCCTATTTAAGAAGGATTTTCTAAAGAACTAGAAGAAGCCAGATTAAGTGGATAATATCCCACTTTGCACTATGTAAACACAAGAGAGATAAAAAATATCATAGGTCTACTTGATATGATCCATAAGTCTTACAAGGGGTAATGGAGCTTACTTTTACTCATTTGCCTACCTCTTCTTTTGGGTTTCTCAGATTTCAAAAGCTTTTTCATTGCCTTTCTAGCTGCAAGAGAGATATTTTACCCAGGCTGTTGTTTTCACTCTTCTATTCATCGTGATCCATTCAAAATATTTTCAGAGCTCACCAAAAACATTTAATTAGCAGCCAGTGGTGTCCAGCATTTCATAATCTTTTCCCAACCGAACCAAATCTGCACAATTTACAATAGATCTTTGGAAAACTGCTTTTTACTGTGTGCTGCATCTATAGATCTCTCTCAATTACCCACAGTAAATTTAGGCATTGTACAAGAGCAAATTTTACAGTCCATGAAGAGATGAAGTGAAATCTAGATGAAATTCATTGTGACAGATTCTCAGTTAGTGCCCTGATGTGTCTGTATTACAGAAGATAGACATTCTATTAGCATGGAAGCTCCCATAATGGACTGTGAATCATTTCAGGTAATAGAGATGCCAACTGGAATGACTGAAAAGCACTATTGAATTCCATTAGAGCTCTTTGTTTTTAAATCAGTCATTTCTTTGTGAATATCCAACTATATACTTCTTGACCTTAGCTGAGAGTAATAATTGTGAACTAATATTACAAAACATTAATCTGAGTTACTGTTCAATTAATGTTTCTGTTTGAGGGTTATTTTTATGCTGCAAATGTGAAGGAGACTGTGGTTGTGTTACAAATATGTATTTGGACTTGAGCTAGTGCAGAATGCAATTTTCACTTATATCTCTCTCTCCACTGTATTCAGTCTCATCTCATTAGCTGTAAAAAGACTCAGGTATTGGCTTTTCTTTTTCCATGTCATCCTACCAGAATAAAATAACTATAATCAACAAATCTATAAAGATAAACATTTTTATAAGAGATGCCACAAATAGTCTTCTTTCATTTTGGTGCTTGGTTAATTATCAGCAAAATAACTAACACCATATCCTGTTACCCAAACAGCCCCACCTTATCTATCAATCATGTATGATTTATCAGACTTGATAATTGCTTGGATAATTAACACAGAATTTAGGTTTATTCAGTCTGCTGAAACCTCAGAAATGCCTGCATAATTGCCATTTGTGTAGTAGATGAAGTTATGAATAATTCTTTTTCACATAAATATGAAGGCTGGATTGCAGGCAGCACAATTTCCTCACCCACAGCTATTAATGCAGATATTATGTCACACGAGGGCTATGGTATTGTCACATGTTAACTATATGTGTATAGTTAAAGTAATTAAAATAAAAATAAAGGGAAAATCTTTGCCTTTGTTTGTAGGCACTGCATGCTTCTCTCGTGAAGAAGTACAGAAGGAGAATGAAGAAAAATTAGTCTGCTCAGTACAGGAGCAATCAGATTTGAATCCCTGTAATATTCACACATAAATCCTTTGGGAAGCCTTTAAGGAGAGTAGGTTCTGTATCTTCTGTCTACGATCATCTATTTTCACATCAGAATGAGCAACATTATCCTTATATACCAGAGTTTCTGTGTCTACAGCTTGAAAATGAGCCTCTCCTTACTGTTGTAATGACAGGTGTAAGATTAACTTTGTTAGGTGTCTAGCCACTCATGCAAACTAAATTAAATTAATGGAACAAATTTCTCTCATAATTAAGATAAAAATTCATGTCAGCTGTAACCTTGCTGTACACTAATTATATACAAATGATTTATCATCTGCTTCGCCCAGAATATTAATCCTCAACTCATTGATAACTGCAGCCAGTGTTAAGAGATGAGAGTTGATTAACTATGACAGATTGGGCAACCACAGTACCAAGTGCCTGAACAACCAGTGAAACCAATAATATTCAAATAGAACTTCTTATTTTAAAATGCATTCCCATGGAAACAGGTGCATGTTTAATGAGGGATACGGAGATTATTTCAATAATGACTGATATTGGAGAGTGGGCAGAACTAATCAATAATAATTAAGTCCTTAGCCTGGATAAGATATGGTTTTACAAAGCAGGTTATGTACACATTAGTGAGGTACTAGTTCAGGCCATGTTACCTATAATGTCTTCATGTATTGCTGTTGGTTATTTATTTTCCTACTGCAGCAGATATTGCAGAGTTTACAGAAGTTAAAAAGTCTACAATCTAGTCTTGGGTCCCAGCAGCTCCAAAAAAAAGAAAAAACTGATGCCACCAACTGTCCTGTGAAAGTCAACTCTTGCAGTAATTCTGCTTTGGGAAGTTGCTTTATAAAAATATCATCCTACAAAAATCCCCAAACAACAATTGAAGCATCATCTGTTCAGCAGGACACTTATTCATCTCTTGGAATATGATGTTGTATTTTTCCTTAAAATTGAAATTATTAAAATTAACTTGTAAACCTTAAAAAACTTGTTATTATTTTTTAATAGGCGATATGCATTTGGGGGATTGTTAGTTAATAATGTATCCTTTGATGAATAAAATAATAACAGAATTGTAGACATCTCAAAGATTTTCAAGTTAGGTCTTGGGCCTTTTTAGTCCTAATGCTGTCTCCCCAGGATGGCTTTTTTAAACTAATTGCTCATTGAGGCTCCAAGAATCCCTGTCAGAAAGAAGAAAAAACCCAGTCTTGTTCCTAAGCACTAATAAGGCACAACCAGCCAGCTGGATGAACTAAGTGATATTGTTGTAAATTAATTACTTTCATGAAAAGCTGGTGTGTCTGAAGGCAAGTTATGTATGAAAAGGAAACTTAAATACTTTGATTAAACTGAAGACAATTGCAAAATCATCACAGAGCACGAACCTGTTATTCCCGGTGGCCAGGTGGGACAAGCCCTGTGAAACCCTGCAGGGATGGACAGCCTGCTCTGCAGGGAATGTTGTGATGGCAGGGAGCTGGGGACAGGTCCCCAGAGCTGCCCCCCTACCCAGGCACTGCAGCCACAGCTCAGGCTTTCCTGTTCACCAGACTGGTTCCATTCTGAGGAATAAAGGAAAAATCCAAGAAATTGGCTCCTATCCCGTGGATTCCTGAGAGCCAAGCCTTCTCTGCACATTCTTAGTATGGGGACACCAATTCCTTTGGAACAGGAATGGCCTATTTCACATAGGCTACACCAGGATTATGTCTTAAACAAGAGTTTGAGCCCTTCCTTCTGCTCCCACGTTCCTTAACACCCACTCAGCTTGTGGCTGAACACAGGTACTCCTGCACAGGTAGCTCCAAAGCTTGGATAACCATTTGGGGACTGTAGAACCAGCTGAATGCCAGGCCACAGCAGGGATGGGCTGCATGCAGCAGATGGTGTGGTGCTGCAGGTTTGGCTCTGCTTTTTGGTGACCTTGTAGGCTGGCACTGAGCACACAAACCAGGCTGGCCTCTAGAAACACCCAGCAATGCTCCCAGCCCAGCTTCAGCTCCCAGGAGAACCAAAACACCAGAGCCCAGCCATCCCAGGGCCAGAACTCTCAAAATGTGGATACAGACTCAGCCTCCCAAAGGGTATTTGAATCACCAGCCTAGGAGGCAAATATTCTATTTCATGATAATGGTCCTTTTCAGCCTCCCATCCCATGAGCGACATTTTTTTTTTCTAACACTTGTCTTACATGCTTCAAAAGAAATTAAAGTTCCACTTAAATGAAAAAGAAAATGTGAACTTTATGGGAAATAAAAATTCAAATATTTCTTTCTCTACAATTCTAGCTATTTCAGGGCTAATTGCCTTTGAATTTGTAAATGCAGATAATGAGAAGAATCCTATGTATATGGAATTGAAGAGAATATATGCAGAGCAAGTCAAGTACTTGATATCCAATTTAACTTGGAGTTGGATATCAACTTTAAATAAGCAAAAAGGCCTTAAGTTTTTTCATCATCTTATTCCTAGGGGATACATATCTGCTATGAACCTAATTAGCTACAGAACACCACGGATCCTGTAATGAACATTCCTGGTGGAATAGATCATCAGCACTGCAGGTCCAGTGGGGTGACCAGACACTGCCCCTCACACTTCTACAAAGATTCAGTTGATGCAAAAGTTTGTGTGAACACTGCTTTTTAGGTCTTTGGGATCACCACACAGAAGCAAATCACCAGTAGAAATACTTTACAATGAAAGCATAGAAGAAATTCCTCATGTAAAATTACTTTTCTGAGCAATTGTAGTGACATGCAAACTGTCACCTACCAATACTAACAGCTTCTAGTAAGATGGTGAGCACCAAAGGCATGGCACTGCAGCTCCCACAATCACCCTTTGCATCAAAGCAGGCAGCAGTTCCCATCAATACAATGGTCCCATCCTGCACTGGGGTCCTACTGCTCTGGTGGTTGGAGTAAACAGCTACCTGGCTTTCCAGAGCATGTAACAGCAGTTAATGGATCAGCTTCAGGGGAAATGCCAGTGTGGAAGTTACTGGCCCTCGTTGCTTAGGAAAAGAAGTAAACTAGAAAGAAAGCATTAATTAGAAGGAAAACATGGTCATTCAGCACATCTTTTCTAGCAGAAGCACAGCACAGACATTTGCCAGTGAGAGTGTCTAAGTGCAGCCTACTAGGAATGGCTAAAATGGTTCTATATTGGTTAGTGTTGCTTTGCCTTGTTGCTGGAGGTAGGAACTAGAAAGCCCTGGTAGTCCTCATTGCAGTTAGAGCTATAGCTGATAGACCTAAACTCTGCTCATGCTGATACAAATAATAGCACACCACCCTCAGTGGGGCTCCTCCAGTTTAACAGGCACAAGGAGAAGCCACTACAAAAAAATGGAGTGTCCTTGTCCTCAATCTCTTTTGCACACTGAATTACCTTGAGCACCTTCTGCCCCTTCCACTCAGAGTAAGAAGTGGAATTATGCTGCCTTGCCCAGCAGTATCACTTCATTCCATTGATCAGGTTCTGCAAACAATGCAATTATCTCAGAAGGGATTGCAGCCAGCTCTGGTTTTGCTACTTCCACTTATTACTGAGGAGCATCAAACTACCCAGCCATTTTCCTGCAGCCATCTTCAAAAAGGCAATGATCTCAATGTGCTGCTAACCTAATGAGGGCTGTGTGTGACAGAGCCATAGATACATTTTCTCACTAGCCTAATGAGCAAAGTGACAGACAGTGAAACAGTTCACACTTGAGTAATTTTCTAGTCATCAGCAACTGCAGTGTTCATGGGAGCAGAAGCCAGAGAGGGGACAGAGAGCTGTGCAATAAATACACACTGGTTCCATTGGCCAGAATAAGTTATCACTAGGATAGAGGTCTTGGGGCAAACTCCCTTAGGAAATTCAAACAAAAAGAGTCAATTTAAGGCATCTCTAACAGTGCATTCAATTAAAATTAAATTTAAAATGTAGGATCAGCTGTTGGGCTGTTAGGCCACCTGCCCAAAGGAAGAAAAAAATTAGAGATGTAACGAACCTTTACTCCTGATGTCTGCAAGCTGCTCATGAATCACTGAGTAGTACCAGCTTCTCACAAGCATCCACTCAGCACAAAGTCCAGTTCTCCTTTGTCTCCCACCCCAAGAAGGAAACCAGCAGCACGTAGCTCATTATCCATATTGACAGCAAGTGTTTGTGTGAAAAATGCTGTCCTTCTTACATTTTTAATGTACTGGCAACTTCTCCCAGTGAAACCATTATTTCTCAAAGGAACATTACTATAAGCCAAGCCTTGGAACATCCACTGGCACAGGCTCCAGGACAGATCCCACAAGGAAGCAGCAAAAGCCATTCAGAGCTATGCAGTTCTCCAGGCACTGTTAGTGCACCCATCACCTTCCACTGCCCTGATGATCAAATATAGAAGTGGAGAAGAGACAAAGCCCAGGTGCAAGGGAAGGAGCCATTCCCAAAGATGGGAAAACCAAGCACAAACAGAATGGTCCAAGGAGATGCATTTCACCTGCCTGGTCTTGAAGAGGCACACCAATCCTCATCCCCACCTTGATCCCTCTCCTTGGACATTGCCATTTTTACCACTGATAAAATATGCCTACCTCTCTTCCTTCATATCTCAGATGAAGAGAGGAGACATTTGATGTTGCTGGGACAAATAAAGCAGCAGCTGCAGAGTCCACCTGTCTAATCCCAAAGCTGTCCCCCAGCAAACTGGCCTGACTCTCTAAGCAGAAGGGATGTCAGGAAATAAAGACTCTTGTGGTTCCTCACCTGGATCCTTCTGCTGTGACCATTCCAGCCACATATGGGAACCAACAGTGGGCAGAAGGACAAGTCCTGTTAACATTCTGTGCTGGAATCTCTTCGTGTAGACCTGTGGACATGCTTTAGAGGTGCAGCAATCAGGTGTGGCAGAGCTCATGCTGCCCTTCAGATCTGGTGCAGCTGCACCAGAGCAGCAATGGTTACTGCAACTCTTTCTTTGAGCTGTCCTGTGGGAATTGGTTGATGCCCAAAATGCCTAAACTGCACCAGTTCAGTCAGCTTCAGTCCATGGGGCTGCCTGGGCAAGTCCAGGGGCAAAAGACTTCATCAAAATACCTCCCAGTGACCTCAGCAGCAAGAGATGAGCCCTTGTGCAATTCAGTCTGACCCTGCAAGAGGCTGGAGACAGCACATGTCTCAGGCTCTCCACTGAGGGCAGAGCAGCTCCCTGGCAGAGCTCTTGCAGTGTTAGCTAATTCTCACAACTCAGGAAGTCATTTCTGCCCAGATTTTCAGGCTGAAGGACTTGCCAGGAGCGACCAGAAGCACAGGTGCAGTTAGCCAGGAAGCAAACTCAAAGATCTGGGCTCTGCTCCTCAATATGGGCTGCTTGGCCAAAACTTATTTATCCAAACCCACCATGAGCTTGGCTGAACTGTTGTTTTGTCTGACATTTCTCATTGCATGTGTGAAAGAATCCCCTTGGCTTGTGAGAGCAGACCTGTTGTCCAGGAGGTGAATGGGCTCTGAGTCAGGTTCCTCTGTTCTACTGTGTCTGCTTCTGCTTCCCTGGGTCACCCAAGGCAGGGCATTTAAACTCATTGCACCACAACTGTCATGTTAGAAAAACCCAAAATTTATCCCAAAATGTTGTTGTCTCAGCTGGGGGTAAGCCAATAAACACTGGGATCTTTTAAAATTAGGGAATTCACCGCTTGTCTCTTCCTGACTTTCACTGGGGCTCAGCATTCAATTCCTTTAGAATATTTTAAAGATCCTTGTCTAGAAAAAGAAACTGGCATTTATGGGCACAGCAAAAATATTAAATTACTTTGAATAACTCTCCATGTGGAATTGCTCATGTGCAATAAAAATGGCTCTGTTTTCCAGTATAAATAATCACTCATTTCTTGAAATCATAAATCATTCACCTTTTGAATTATTTGGGTGTCAAGGGATAAACTGTTAAATCTATATTTAGTATCTAACTCAAAGTCCTGCCTGGTCATCAGAAGAACTATACACTCTTCAGCTGGGAGAATTTGTACATCGGATCCTTTGGACAAAAGTGCTTAAATTTGAACTTATATGCCTACATTTAAAAACTTCACCCAAGATTTAACAGTACTGAAAGTTAGTTAAAAGCTGTTTTGAGCATTTTCAAAAATGACACAGTGGAAGGTGTTCCAGGTGAAAATGCTCATCGCAGATATCCTGGAACACGAAATCCTGTCTCTGGCCATAGCATCCATGCTCTGAATCACTCAACAGAGGCAGAAAGTGAAAAAGCCAGGCTCAGGGTTGAAACCAGCCAGTTGTTCCAGGGAAACCGAGGTGGGACAGAGCCTGTGACGCAGCGCTGCAAAGGAGAACTGCACCACCCTGGTGCTGGGAGATGCCAGCCCATGGTATAACCCTCACCATCTGCATGCTGGATTTGACAGGTCTGTGCACCAGTAAACAAAGTGCAGCCCAGGTGATTTCAATACCCTGAGACATTTGAGTGTCTGCATAAAAGTCTGTCCCAGGCTAGATATGGAGCAAAATTTTTAGAGGGACCTATATGAAACTGTTCTGGTCCCTGAGTAGAGATGGACACACAGAATCTGCCAAAAAATATTCATCCAACCAGAAAGTGTCAAGAAGATCTTATACAGGAAAAAGGATTTAAAGAAACTCAGTGCTTAAGGGAATGTTCATTTTACTTCGTAATTCACCTTAACTGATCCTGTATGTGAACCAAAACCCCCAAGACAAGAAATGTATGCAAAATATATAAACCTGTGAAATGGTAGGACAAATAGTTTCTCCTCCTCTAGTAAAAGGAAACACCAGCTACTTAGGAAAAGAATCCATGTGCCAAATCTGTAAATATGCTCTATCTCTTTTTATGCTGCTGCTATAATTAATGTAAGAACCTTTAAAATTCCTATCTGATACTTACACTTGTTATAGCAACATATTTAATTCCAGAGCTACATCCTTTAGCAGATTCTTTTACTTCATTCAAATTACTAATCATTTAGATTCTGTCTGAAAGTCTTTCCTCCCTCACTCCCCATGCATGCTTAACCTAATTAACTATAAATGAGAAAAAATGCTATTCACATAAAAAGAAAATGTTAACCTATAAATTATCCAGTGCTCCCTCCCGAGGCTGCAACGCCTCTCACAGAAAAGCTCAAATGTTGGTGCAGTATTCTTGGCTTCCTATCCAGTTTCTGCCACCCAAAATCATTTTATACAACATTACTCTGCCATTTTGTACATCTGGCAACATTTACTGATACTAAGTCCTCTCCCGTGTTTTCAAGATTACACGAAGGAGGATTTCTAGGATGATTAATTGGAGAGAGAAAATCATTCCTTTATACTTCGAGGAACATTTGCAGAAGACTAATGGTCACTTATGGAAATATGGCCTCTTTATACCCATTAATGTCATCCAGTGCTCCCTGTGGGTCACACAATTAACCACCCCTTTGTGTTTCTTTGCTGGCATCATCCAAAATCCTCTCAGTTGTTGTCATCCATTGAAAACTATCTGCTTTGCCATGGCCAGATCAAAAGCACACTCAGGTTCGTGGGACTGAGCCATCTAAGAGACTTACTTTATACATTTCTCCTCAAAATACATTTTTTTCCAGAGGTTCTCAACTGCACTTTGCCAAATTTGACTCTGACAACCATTTCCAAATGTATTTGTAAATCCAAATAAAAAGTAGAGAGAGACAGTCCTTTATTTTCTAATTCCATTCCCATGCTTTTGTGATTTTATTCATCCCACTCTCCAGCGGTGATGGAAAAGGCCTCGCTATGCCTAGCACAATGCAATTCTGATCCAGAGCTCCAGAGTACTGTTGTACCTTATTGCTATTGTCCCTAGTGTTATCATTATTTGGAATTACAACAGTCCCAATGAAACCTGACATAACAGATCCCTGCCCAGTAAACCTGTGCCCAGGTACCAGGTCACATCATGGGCACCACCAGGAATACTGGGGCGTCACCAAGGCCCAAGTGAAGTTTGGCACTAGGCACTTATGAGGGAAATGACTTTTCCATCACATTTTTTGTAGCTCCCTGCTCCCTGTCCCTGCCTCCCTGTCACTGCAGGGCTTTGGGTCAGTGTCCTGAGGGCATTAATAGGCTCTAAGGGCCAGGGACTGGTATCACAGTGTGTTGCCCAGCATTTTTTCCTTTTTCCAGTGAGAGCAGATTGACCCAGCAACAGCCTCTTGCTAGGACATTTGTGTGCACTCTGTTTTGGACCTGCCATCTCACCAGCTCGTGGTTTAATTTACCACCAGCTCCAGTGCACTCCTCAGTGTTACTGAGCCCTGCCAGAAGTGACAGTGAGCTCTGTGCAAGCACTGACACTGTCACCCCTGCAGCCACATCCCCGGGATGTCCCGTGTCTGAGTTCAGACACCACGAGGAGGCTGATGCTGTCTCAGACAATGCCCAGGCCATTCAGGGGACACCAGACCCAGGCATATGTGGTGTTGTCACCTTCCAGTGGAGATGGCTGATGCCAAGAACAACCTCTTTCCAGAGAGGCAGAGGAGTTACAGCTGTCAGCCAACACCAGGGATGGGTATCTGCTGACAGCTGGGCTTTGTTACAGCAGCCTTTGCTACCCCTGTAACCTGTTCCAGGTATTTTATGAGTATCAACACTGGGGTTTTTTGATACCAAAAAACACAAACCCAAGCATAGAAGGAAATGAGAGAGAAAAAGGAGAAATGAGGGCAACACTGATAAAACCAGGGAGAAATACTAGATCAAAACATTGAAAGTTAAAAAAAGAGACAAATTGCTTATCTGTTGATTCCCAATTCCCTGAAATTGTCTCAATTTTTGATGGAGCTTGATCACAAGCTGAGAAGAAATGGGCCTTCCAACTGTGAGGAGACAGCCTCATACTAAAACAGGAAAGGGAATCATAACCTACTTGCCATTCCTGAATACAGTAAAAGAAAATTTCAGGAACAAACTGCTGGCATTTTGCTTTAGCTTTCTGCATAGTAAAATCAAGACAGATTTAATGAGTGTGTGTGCATTATATGGCACAGGAAATACTGTCACCATTACATAAATTAGTTAAAACTTTTATACGTACACAATGCTGCTAAAATATTCTGATTAAAGATATGTGTAAAACTCAGGAGAAGATAAAACCATCTAATCTCTTCTTACTTTACCATTGTTTCAGGATGATTTAGAGCACTTTGGCAGAGAATTACAAAAGCCATCCATGTAGATTCACTCATATTTTTACCCTAATTTTCCCACAGGAAGCCCCGTGCTCTTTTCTGTGGTTACTCCAAAGACTGAATCAGCACCTTGCAGACAGACAGACTCCCATCACACCTATCCACCCTGTTCTCTCCCCACAATCTCACACACCCTTAACACCTGCATTTTGTGTTCCCTGAGCTGCTCTGGTGCCACATTCATTCCCTGTCTCCCGTTTCCCATCAGAGGCTGAGCCCATTCCTCCAACTCTCACCAAGGGAACAGCAGCCACTCCTGCCTGTTCCACAAACCCCTCATTCCAGTGCCTGCACAAACCCCAATTGCTTCCTTTCCTGTTCACTGCCAAGAATCCCTTTCATCAATGGGTTTGCAGCACTACAGTTGCTAAGAATTTTAGTTAATTGGTACTAATTATAGTTAAGAGTAACTAGAGGCTCATTCACAGGGGGGAGGGAGGGCTGAAGGGGGAGGAATATAATTCAGTATGCTTTCAACTCTGTACACACACTTAGCTGAGCAGGGTTAATAAGAGCATCAGGCTGGTTCCTGAGCACACAAGAGGTAAATAGAAGCCATTTTTCATGTTTTATTCTGCAGGCACAATTTTACCATGGCCCATTTTACAAGTGAGGTAAATGAGTCATAGAAA
>VZUA01091492.1:25509-35875 GCA_013401035.1 Horornis vulcanius
CACTTAGGTGAATATTGTGTTCCAACCTTTAAAATCCAAGCTGTGCCTTAAGATTGTAACTATCTTTTTGCTCCAGAAAAAAAAAAATAAAAAATTTGAAAGGCACAACTATTAAGGAAGGATAAAGGTTGAGTCATAAGCAAATGTCATGTCATAGATTTACCTACCAACAAGAAGGCAGCGGGGTTCAGGTCAGAGGTTAATGAAAGACATCCAAAGGTCATTTGGTGATTATGTGAGAGCATGAGTTTAATAGGGCACGGGGACGACAGACACTGACAGAAGATTTATACCAGAGGTGATGACACTGCTCAGAGTAGTGCTGATAAAAAGAGCCCCAATATGGGCCTGAACAGAATGATGAATGGTGCACAGGGCTGCTCACACTTCTCATTATAAGCTCCTTCACTCATGGTGGCACTTAGCAGCGTTTATTTACTGGGGTTTGATGGTACTGAGCAGAAGCACAGTATATCTAATACTTTAAATGCAGACTTGCCATATAAAAATGAAACAAGAGATAAGATTAGACCGTTGAATAATTGCCCAGCTTTCCTGCAGAGATTATATTCACCAGTGCTAACATTATTTTTTTCCTAATGTTCTAGTGTACGAACAGCTCAAGTGAATTAATTTTCTAAGGCAGAAGGTCAAAGGAAAGTAACTGATAAGCATTGTGCCTGCTATAGAATATCACTTTACAATATTCTCGCCTCCTCATTTATCAGATAGAGAGGAAAAGATAATATAATAAAGGTATATAAACATATTTTTTGTCACGATGAATTTAGTTTTAGTTGTCCCAAGTGCTATTTTTCCTTGTGGCTCCTGGTAGGAAGAGGATCAGAGAAGTCAGCCAAAAATGTCAAAAAAAAAAAAAAAAAACCAACAAAAAAACGCACAAAAAAACCCCACAACAAACCTTAGGACCAAACCCAAAGAAAACTGAGACCTGAAAAATAACATGCACTGCACCACGAAACTCCTTTTCAGACTGTTATATATTTATCAAACCACTGGAGTGTGAATTTATGAATAAGTCTTATCATCTTTCAGGCAGCAGGCACAATAAAAATTAGAACTACAGAAAATTGCGAGTATTAGGAAAGGTTATTTCTATCAGTTCATGTGTGTCTGTGGATGGAATGGCACAGAAGGAAGTTCTGTACATCTTTCCACTCACACCTTCACCCAGAGACAGAGCAGCACTGCCTGACGTCATAGTTAACATTTAGCTGCACATGCAACAACACAAATAAATTCTTACTCAGCCAAGAGGTGTTGTAAATAGTGCACGTAATTTTAAGAGCTGTAACATTCTGAGCACCACCCCTCTCCAAGATAGTTCATTTAATTACCTCGCCTGTGCTGCCATCACTGCTACTTCCCAGTGCATCTGTATTTTACACCATATCCATCTTGCAGTGCCTGAATATGTGATAAACAGGAAAAAAAAAACCCTACCTGCATTTCAGAAAGAAAGAAGTATCTCCTGAGTTACCTTGAAAATCACACAGTGGGTATCTAATACTGAAGGGCATCTGAAGGTCCAGTAGATCCCTCAGGATAAGGGCTCCAGAAAACCAGATGCATGTCAGGCAAAAGTTGCTGGAGTGTCACATCTAGTTAATGGAGAGAGGAATTACAGTCACTTACACCTCTGCTTGACTAGGAAGAGTGATAAAAGAAAAACAAATGCGAATAACACCTTCTCCCTGTGCAGCACACGAGACCTGTGCACTGTGTGAGCCAAAAGGGAACACAAGAGGTGCTGGCTTTGTACCAGTCTCTGCAGCATGGCAAACTCCAGCCTGAGAGGAAGAAATGGCTTTTGTTACCAATCCAGATATTCCACCAGCTCACACCCCTGATACAAGTCACAGACTGGAATTTCTCAGTCATCTCTTTCACCTATGCCCCAAGCAGATAGAAATATATATATATTTTTTCCCTTTTAAAGGACCTCCCTCAGTTTACATATGTTTTCCAAGTACTGCAGAATAATTTACCAAAAATACATGTAACCAACATTTCTCAATAGCAGGTTGTTTGTTAATCTTCAACATCTGGGTGCCTATTTTCACTAATTTTTTAATCACTCAAAATTAACAGAAATATAGCAACAAGGCCATTAAAATACAGTGTGTGTGTGCGTAGGGTACATTCAGATATATGAAAAGTGATAAAAAGGCAGGAGGCAGAATGGTTTTCCTTGAAAGCTCTCTAGTCATCAGTGACACTGTCATTCAGCATGGTTTATTGTTCACTTGAATCAAATTAATAGAACAATCTAAGTGAAGCCACAGTGTTTCTGGGTAGACAGTGTATTTGTTAGTGAGGCAGACAACAAAATGTTAGCAAAGCATCTGAAGTGGCTCTACACCAAATGAGGATGAGATTTCTTATTTATGAATAAGAAAAAAAAAAACAAACCCTGAATGACACTCCTTATTTATTATGCAGAGTAAGAGAAAGCCAGGATGACTGAAATTCTGCCTATAAAGCAAACAGAAAATGTATCAGTTTTCTAGCGCAGTCACAAGAGACCAAGCTTCATCTGAAGATATAAGATGTAAATCACTGCTGGTTCTGAACTTAAGATCACTTTTTCTGAAGCAGAAGAAATGGCAAAACATTACTCATTTTGGCCCATGTTCTGGTTACAAGCATGTAAAACTACTTTCAATGTCTCTAATAATATATAGCTAAAATTTCATTACTGGAATAAAACACAATCTTTATTCTGCTGCACCACAAATGCTGAAAAATCATCTAAAGAGTTCAGAAATTGTATAAGCAAATTACTCTCAAAAAGACTAGTGCATGTAATTCCCTTTTTTAAAAATTATATATTTGGCAACTGACACATGGCTTTGAATTTATTTGCAATGGATTTTCATAAGACTCTAAGGATGTGAGAAGCTGGTGCCCTTTCCCAAAGCAATTATGTTATCTGGAGTCCAGCATCTGCCCTGCAGATCCAAACTCAAAACAAACTAATTATCAGATCATCTAATCTCCCAGATTGATATCAAATCTCCAGAAGAACTGGTTTCTAATTGTAGGTATATGCATGTGTATACATGCATATCTGTATGGACAGTATTTTTAGTTTAACACTCTGTGAATTTAATTAATTTAGTTCTTGAAAAAGCTCTTTTCTGAGAAAGGCCAGAAAAGAAAGTACTGTGACAACAGCCATAAATCCACAGCAGAAGATCAGCAGGGTAAATAGCACAGGGCACAAGTTGTATTTAAAGTGTTTGTGTTCACTTTGAGTATGTGTGTTTATCTTCATGCGAGTCCTGGCCTGCTCAGAGTACTTCAATTCCTGGGTAATGGAAAGACCATCAGAAACCTGAATCTCATCATCTCGTTTCATAAATGAATCACTCGAGCAAAAAGAAGAAAACAATTTACCAAAAAAACCCACTAAGAACAATCCAAACACAAACACAATACTGAGACTTTGTCTCTGCAATATGAAGGCCAAATTCTTCACTGGAGTAAATTTACAATGCCAGCAGAAATTCACATTCAAAATGTGTAGCATAGGAATAAAGGGCTAAGACAAAATCCAGGAGCCAGTTTAAGCTGGTCATAGTTCAGTGTTCCACATCAGCAACACAGCTGGGCACATATTTTTCACTACCTCTGAAGTCCTGTGTACTTAGGTCAATTTGTGTGTGATAATTCTACTAAAAGAGGTAAGAATTAAAAAAAAAAATCTTTCTCATTAAACCTTCTTAAGCCTTCCTCACTAAACCTAAAAAAATATGTGGAAGAGACTACAATTGATTCTGTTAACAGATCCATTTGCCATCACATTAAAATGTAAGTTCAGAAGGTTCATACCCCATGTTCTGGTAGTAACATCAAATCTTACACAACAGGGCTAAGCCACTGCTTTCATCAGAAAAGGTCAAGTTTAAGCAGTAGCTCAGAAATCTAGGGCAGCCTAACATTCTTTTCTGACACCAACTAGAGGGTCACTATAGAATAAAGAGACAATTCTTTATCTTTTCACAGCGATTATAGCCAAAACATAATTATGAAACAGGCCTGAGAACTCTGCAATACCAATTCCAATTTTATTATATTCCCATAGAATCATAGAATGATTTGGGTTGGAAAGGACCTTGAAGATCCCATTCCAACCCCCCTGCCAGGGGCAGGAACACCTTGCATTAGACCAGGATGCTCAGAGCCGCAGTCAACCCGGACCAGGTTGTGTTCTTGCCTTCCTTCTCTAGCACACGGCTCTCCAGTGTTGCCTCTGTGACCCTGAGACTTAAAATATACATATAATAACATTGACTCAGACAATTATCAATCCTCCTTGTCTTTTTATAGCTTCAGGGAGACTTACACAGAGTTGATTACAAGGCACTGCTCCGTTTATCCCGGTGCTCCTTGCACAATCCAGTTGCCCAATACCAGACTTCACTTTTTTCTTGCCGAGCTCGCTGTGGCTGCATGCCCTGTGCTCGGAGTGTTCCCAGGACAGCAGGAGCTCCTGCTGGGAGTGCCTGCATTGCACCCTGCCTCCTGCTCTGGGCCTTGCCATGGAGGCAGTGGGTGAGCCAGCCCCTGGTGCTCAGCACTTGCTGGAGGCCACAGCACAGTGCAGGAATTTCTGGCTGCTCTGGTGTAAAATAACCAAAAGAGTGTCATGAATTTCAGGTGAGATTCAAGGGCACTGTGTGGCTGCCCCCTCTCCTTTATCAGGCTCTGACAGCCATTTAGTAATGGCATCAGATGGGATGGTTTATTGTCTGTAATTGCACAGATTCTGAGACTAATTGCACAGCCACAGGGTGTGCAATGCTATTCCAGATGCCCTGGAGTGTCCCCCCCCAGCCCCAGCCCAGCCTCAGCAAGGTGGGGGTCTTGCAGGTGGCTGTCACATCCCCAGCTCCATGCAGGTGTCCTGGATGCCTTAAAGTATTTCTAAGACAGACCATGAACCCTGTGTTTAGGCACCTGAATTGCTTACTGACTGTCAAAAGCAACTCCAGCTGATGGAATATATTTCATTACAACTGCTTTTAATGGAAAATTGTGTTTCTAAGTGAGCTCTTGGTTCCTTTATTTTTGCATTTGCATCTTGTGCTTTCTGAGGGAAAGGTCAAATTTGTGAGAAAGCTGAATGCGGCAAAATGGAAATATTTGTTGGAAATGAGAACTTGTGATATTTGAATTGTCATTGTAAATTTGCAGATTTCTGTTGGCTAAGAGAAATAGACATTTTTCAAACTGCTCTGTAATGTGTCCTTCCCAGCACTGTCAATGCCAGCAGTGATTGCTGTCTGACAGAAGTGCCTGAGACTGCTGCAACACAAACATTCCTCAACACTGACCCAGATAACCTCTGCTATTGAACAAATTACACAGGATAACATCATTATCTCCTTATTCTGAGGCCTAAAAGTTAGATGTCTATGAAGTTTGGCACCTTTTCCATCTGCAACAGGTGAAGGAAAGAAACAGGCCTCTCCAGAAGACAATTTTTAACTTAAAATAGATGCATCAAATGAGCACAAGGATCACACTCTGTGTGTGCTATTTCTTTCTACCACCTGCAGAGGAATTTGCTGCTCTCTCTGGACTGTAAACGCTGCAGGAGTGGCCTTTTTCACAGATTCATAGGATATCCTGAGTTGGAAGAGACCCACAAGGATCATCGAGTCCAACTCCTGAGCTTGCACAGCACCACCCCAAGACGTGTGCTGAGAGGTTCACACTCTGCCTTTGTACACTGAAGGGCAGAACAGGGTGGGTTATTGCCCTATCACACAGTAATTTAAAATGAGTTGTTGATATTTTTCGTAGGCCTAAGTATAAAGTCTGTATCTCTACAAATATAGTGCCAATTGAAATAAATTCAGTCAACAGTATTGCCAAATGCAATTGTCATTGTGATTGCCTGCTAATGACTGCAGGGAAAACCTTGGGATCCTGGGCAGAAGCTTTCCAGTGCAGTTCCTAGAATCTTCTCCTTTCTTGTGACCTGAGATGCCACAAAGGGAATATGAGTTTCATGGGGAGAGAAACTGGTCAACTTCCAAACTTAAATACATTAATTTTCATTCTAACTTCAATACGATACATATTGAAAATATTTTTAATCAAGCCCAGAAAAAAAAATTAACTTCTTGTGCGAGGCTGCTTTCATTCTAAGACTGCAGTTTTTCTGTTTGCATTTCTTATGCCATTTAGGAAAATGGCACTCCAGTCAGCCATCTACTTTTAGCTTGATGTGACATGAATTTACTGCCTGCCCTTTTCTACAAATACTTACTCATCTGCACTGACCTTATTTTGACTCTTAGCAAGTGACACACTTATGACAGATGCACGCACTCACAGGACTAGAATGCATTCATGTACATTCCCTGGGTACCTTCAGGCTCCACACTGTCCTTGCTTCTCACCAGAAACCACCACTGAAAAAAAAGTACCACTGAAAAAAGTACTCCCCACTGAAGATCAGTGTCCCAGCTATTTAGTCTGTCCCTTGAACCTAGATGTTGCCTGCCTATTTAAAAATATGGTAGGAAGTCTTTAATTTCTAAATTCCACATTTGGATGCATTCTAACGTGATGATGATTACCTTGCATTTTCAGTATCTTGTTTAAATGTCACAGTCCTTCAATGCTCCAGCTGTTTGTGGTTCTTTGGCACGTGATGCAATGAGGTTATCTTGGCAAACTTCTGACTGGGCTGGACTCCATATCTCTGAAACCACGGCCGTGGCTGGCAGTGTTTACTCCCTAGGTGACTATTTCAGCAAGTACTGAATGAGTGTGGAAACCAGATCAGGGCTGAGCCACGCTGGCAGAGTGACACAGGGAAACCCAGGCTGCATTCGTCCATGCAGCACCTTTCAGCACATAAATAAAGGACTTCAGCTCCTGGAGCTGACAACCCAGCAGCTTTTGCAAGTGGCTAAATAAATAAACAAAAATGCCTTTGATAGCAGCCCTAAAACTGCATATCTTGTTGCTAACCTGAGATAAGCACAAGCCCTTTTCATATGTGAGAACGCATGTGATCCAATGGCTTCACACTGCTGCTCCCTCTTCTCCCTTTCCTCTCTAAAATGCCAACACTATTGGAAAATCAATTTTATGGAACTTGTCCACTGCTCGCTGTGCTGTTGCCAAGACCCCAGAGTGGTTCACAGCACGCTGCTCTTTGTGCCTAACAAGCTCCTGTGCTGCAGGACTTGTCAGCCGTGCTGCTCTCTGCCTGTGACCCAGCTGGGTGCTAACCTAGGTGGCCACTGCACCTCCTATTGCAGATAATAAAACACAAAACAGCATCCTCAGCTGGTGAGATAAAAGGCATTTCTGGAGAACGTGCCCAGTTCTATTAGTCTTTATTTATGAAGGCCTTGCAGAAGGCTTCTGTATGTATGGAGAACTTCCAAAAACGCTTTGGAAGAGATTTATATTCCTGAAGAATATTTAGAATTTACAGTACCTTTTTTTTTACAATCCTAAGTAAAGGCCCCAGATAACAGCAGTACTTGATATAGTTGTCTGCAATGTGGAATGAGGGAAGGACAGGCATTCTTTGTTGCAAAACTGCTGCTGGTCATTGGCCATGCTTCAGCACAAATCACAAACAGGCTTCTGCAGAAGAGCTGTCATAGATATTTAGGATCTGCAGCCTGTGCTTGAAGAGCTCTATGGACATTCATTCATGCACCTGACAGAAAGGAAACCCGGCCTAATCCCTGGGAACAAGGTTCCCACACAGATGGTTTTCTTACACTGAGTGCACTCTGTGGTTGTCCCACTACTGGACACAGTGAAGGCCTCGGGAAAGAACAAAAAACTTTGACCTGATGTTGTTCTTTATTTATATAAATTCTGGCAGCCCTACCAGGAATCAGCTCCAGACTTCTACAGAAGGCTTTTTCTTGCCATACACGTAGGCTTTTCCCAAGCTACACACGATACAGGTTCAGAAACACCTCACATTAATCATGTTGCACCACACAAAGACTTGGGTTAGGTTCTTCTACCTACTCTCTTATTTTCTTTTTCACTTTCTCACACATCCATCCGTGTATCCATATATCCATTGGTTTCTTACTTTTCCTTTATAGTCCTGCCATGGACACACCTCCAGTCAAGCCAAATGACCTTGGCTCACTCAACTGGTGTCTCAGGCAGCTCTGAAGGCTCCTACACATTACAGCTTTTAAAAAGTCACTGTTAGGGACAGCAGAGCAATTCCACTTTTTCTATAGGAATGTGGCTGCTTCAGGCTCCTCTGCTTTGTATGAACTTCCCCAAGTTTTTCACTGTCAGATTTATTATATCCAGAGAAATACCGACGTCCCAAAAACTAAATTCAGAACATTCTGTATTATCCTGTTCTGCAGCCAGTGCAATGAAACAACTCTGTGCTGCTTTCCAAGAGATGATTCTCCATTGATGTTTCACAGCAATTCCAGTCAATTCAGAGCAAGTGCCATTTCTCTGCAGGTCATATGTCTGCCCCCTTTCTCTGTAAAACAATTGGACAAGGCATTTATTTTGGCAAGTTCTAAATCAGATACATTTTTGTATGCTTTTCCCTCATGCTTCTCCTGTTTTTGTGCATGCAACAGGATATTGTGCCCTCTAAGATAATCAGATGGGTGTAAGGACTGAGACTTCAGCTGCTGTGAGTTGGCAATGCCATAAAGTCCTTGGAGTCGCAGTGATTTACACCAAGACTGGTTATTTATTTTCTCACACATTAGTTTTAATATGCCTCTATCAATATGGCTAATATTTGTGCTATGGTCACTTTTTTTTTGGTAGGAAGTAAGACTACTGGCAGTCTCCATCTACTTATGCCATACATTCCTCTCTACAGCACACACTTCATGTCCCCAAAGTTTCTGATTTCAGGCTTTCTGATGGTCCTGGTCTTTAAGGCACAAATAGATAAGGCACTTTGTTCTGTTTCAGGCATGTAGCTGGCCAAAGGCATTTATCTGATGTTAAGGAAAGATATTTTATTTGATTAAAAAAACCTTTTGTCTTTCTCAATCCAGATTTTGGCATTCAAGTACAGCAAAATAACCATCTAAACCACAGACAGGGCAGGCAGCTCAGCAGAATTACTGAGAATAAAAAAACTTTGTTTCTGTGTGACAAAAGCCAAAGCTGAATGATTTGAAAATTCATTTATTGCTCATCTAAACCACAATGGGTTTCTGCTGCTACAAATGCCTTCCTTTTCCATTCTTAATATGTCTCTTATAAACCCATATCCTCCCCTCTGAGTTTGTACAAGTTTGGTGACACTACTGGTCACAACATACCAGCACAAAGAAACTACAGTTATCACTAAAGATGCCACCACAGTAAACAGCTACAGATTCCATCCTAGCCAGTCATTATTCTGGGAACTGTAACGGGATAGGCACTGAATCTCTGCAGACCACATAATATGGAAAGCTCTGTCAAAGTCTTTGCAGTGAATTCCAAGCTTGGGGAAGTGTGGAAATATTTTTAATAAATAGTATTCAATATCAGTGTGAGAAAGGGAACAGTTCATTAATACAATCATAATGAATATGTTATAATGAATATATACGATGTACAAATGAATGTTGTACAAAAGCATTGTTTTCACATATTCCATCTCACGTATATCAATGGTGTTTTTTATTGTGATGCCTTTACCATCCCTAAGACAGGCTAAAGCAAATTGTTTTCTGCTTCATGTTGTACATTTTCCCCAAAAGGCCCAAAGTGGAGGTGAAAATGTGGCTTCTGGAATACAGAGGTGTGCAATTTTGTCCTTGTGGGACCAGGTGCTCAGGAGGGCCGGAGCTGGGCTGGCAGCTTCAGCTGGAGACAAGGACTTCATTCCCAGCACATTTGTGCCTGAAGGTGTAACAGGCTGTGGTACTGTCCCCAGCCCAGCTGGGAGCGTGGTCATGGGGCAAACAGCCCAACACATCCAGCTCTTCTTTTAATTACTGGATCACCAAATGTTAGGGGAAAGAACCTTAAAGATCATCCAGTCCCAACACCCCCTGCATGGGCAGGGACACCTCCAATGGACCGGGCTGGCCAAGGCCTCACCCAACCTGGCCTTGAACACTGCCACACTTGGGGCATTCACAACCCTCCTGGGTAACTGTTCCAGTCTCTTACCACCCTCACAGTAAAAAATTTCTTCCTGATACCTAATCCAAATTTCCTGGCTCAATTTGTACCCATTACTTCTGCACACGGGACTCAAAGTGAAGTGCTCCTCTTATAAACTTCGTGGCACTCTTCTGGACCTGCTCCAGAGCCGCAGCCGCGGTACCCGAGGGCTGCCCGAGGCGGGTCCCGGCGGTGATACCCGCGG
>VZUA01091494.1:3624-13957 GCA_013401035.1 Horornis vulcanius
TAGGAATACAACTAAACATTCTGATTTTCTCTGTGGTAACTTAGCAATGGATGCTGTAAAATACCTCTAAGTTCAGAAAATGAACCAAGAACATGGTAGGGGAGAACTGAACACAAGAAGAAAGGTCTAAGTGGCCTCTGCATTTATCACTGGGCAATCTCATGTAACTAAGAGCTGAACTTTGCTCAGGTATCCCTACAGCTCCCTCTGTTGTGGGAAAGGAGCTGTGTGGCACCACCAGTGACCGCAGTGATGCCTGTTCTGGGCAGGTCACCAGCTCAGGAGAAGGTGTTCTGTCCTGTGGGTACCCTGTGTTGGTTCTGATGTCTTCTGGATCAAGGGCAGTGAGGTCAGCTCTAATGCAATAGACAGTAGAGTGGCCTGCATATTTTTGCCTGAGAAAAACAAACAATTATTTTAAAAGTATGGGCCAAATAAGCTAATATCATCCCACACAGGATTTCTAAGAAATTCTAGCAATTTTAGAGATAAAAATAACATTAATTGGAGCACTACCAGCTAAAGTAAACCCGGTTCCTAGTAGGAGGAAGACTTATGTAGTCTTGGTGATATGGCCAAAATGGGAAATGGGTAAAATTACAAATGCACAATAAGAGTAAATTCATCTTGCTGCCTCCCATCTAATATGCTGCTTCATACTTCCACCCTTACAAGAATATATCTTTAAATAAGTTATTTCTCTACTAGTGGGCCAATAAAGAGGCCTGGAAAGAGAGAAGGCTTCTACTTTGTAATAACTTTTATTTTACTAGCAGGTGAGGCAAATTTTGAAGAGATTTGTGCCAGATTTGATTTAGTTATCTTTACACTATGAACAAGATCTTTGTTCAGAGTTTCATACTCTCCCATGTTTTAAAGGTTACTGTGAGAACTCTGTGGAAATAACCATAGATTGGGAGCTGTATGGGCTGAAGGAAAATCAAGTCCCACTTCACAACAAGGTTTTCAAACACCAAAGCAGCACCTTATCTCATGCATCTATGACCATGTCATGACCATGGACTGATCTAATAGGAAAAATGCTTCAAATGTTAGTAACTGAAATATGTTTAAAAATGCAGAAATAGCCTAATTTCTGTACTGGGCATAAAATATCATGAATAGTTTCAAGAAGCTGACCCTGGATATGGTGTAAATCCAGAAGGAACTAATTTTTGTCTCAAGTATGAATAGGAAAAATGATCAAATANTTGTAAATTCTTTATGTTGGCTGTTGATTTATTTTGCTTCCTATTTTGTTGAGCTCTGTAAAGTCGTCCAGAATCATTCACATGAATCTAAAATATGGCATGATATTTATTTACTGTCAGTTATTTCTTTGCCAAAATAGAAAATGGCTGTAGACTTAAAATAGATCCTTGCATTATTCCCCATGGTCTATTCAAACTCAAGAAGCTGGAGCCACTAATAGAGCCAAATTAAAATGCATATGACTGATAAAATTTAACACATACCGCAGAAGTTGAGAGATATTCTGAGCCTGTAGTTTTTAATGACAAAACAAACCAATAAATCATATCAAATGATTCATATAAACATGTAATAAGAGCATCTATTTACTTGTCCAAACCTTGAGAAAACTAATTTGTTAGTTTGAGCAGTGCTGTAGTTGCTGAGTGCTTTCCTCTGCCTTCAGATTTTGATGTATGAACCAGATTCACTGGAAATGAATTGGAGGTTATAAACTTGTCTTTTGGATTTTGATTTCCTTTGGTCCCCCAGGCTGCTTGCAAGGATATTATGATCATTAAATATGTCTATTTGTTTATACATTTAAGAGAAACTCAGTTCACCTGGTACTCCTGGCTGTTGGAAAGGAACCCTTTGCCATCCAGCCGTCAGTTCTCATGTGGGGTCTGCTTTGCCACAGCCAAAGCCTGGTACAAAACCCACCCTTGAGCCCAGGTGTTGCCTGTAACATGTAGACATAGTAAACATGTTCTCTCTCCCATATGACTTCAGTCCTGATGTGCCACTGGAGCTTTGACAGGAGTCATGAGATTCTGCTCCATCATAACAATAGACAAGAGAGAAAAACAAGGGTACAGGCCTGCTTTATTTAGGTACATATTTTAGCCAGGACTTTGTGTGCAGTGAAAGAACTGAGGGAAAAATCTCTTTGCTTCATCTGTTGGTGGCAGAGAGAACCACAGCTATAGAGAGAACTTCATATAAATTCACCACTCCAAAATTGCTTAGGGATACTTTGGGAGTCACTGTAAACTGACACAAAGCAGAAATCCAACAGATTTTAGAAATGAAATAGTATTTGTTTAGAAAAGGACACCTGCACTGTAGAAAAAAATGCTGAATACTTTCTTATAGGATCCTAGAGACTGTCTTCTCTTTCGTTGGGAACCTCTGCTGTTAAAATTTGCCTTTCATAGGTAGCAAGTGTTAAACCAGCTGTAACATCTCTGTGTTTTTTGGCCTCTGGCAGTTACTACACCAGACTTGATGAGGCTGACTGAATTCCCACAAAGCACTTTCTCCTGCCTGACCATTGGGTGTTTACCCCAGGCAGGGCCACACCTGCTGCTGAAGTGGCTGTAGGATGCTATCCATGAAAATGAATCCCACAGCCTATATGGTAGAGAGGAAGGGATGGTGTAAGGATGCTGTCAGGGTTCATACTGATGGGTGAGGCACAGGACACTAGACTAAAAGCAAAGGTGAAGTGAGCATTTGATTTTCTTATTGTTCATATGGGCACACTGTTTCTGTGGTCTCCTTTACAGTGAAGATGTAAAGGGGATGCCTTTCCACCACAGATAGAGAAAGAATATATTAGTTTCAGAAAGTGCAAGTCTAGGCTTAAGTAAGGGGTGTTTGCTAGCTTGGGATTGTCTCTTAAATCCCTTTGGTAACTGTGGTACTGATGATACTTCATAAAATATGAACTATATTTGTCTTTAAATTGTCAATTTTATCATGTCCATTAACACAGAAAGACTTGTATTGCTTGAGGATATGAACAGCAGCTTACCCCCACAGAAGAAATTACTGGGATCCTTGGATTGTCCTATGCTGAAGAATACATGAAGAACTGTGTGACAGGAGGAAGTGCAGCTGGCTCTGTTGGACTACTCCTCCTACTTTATTTTTTTTTAAACTTGCCTATTTTTGTTGGATTTTATTCTTGACAATATCCCTGAAGTATTTATGACTAAAATTCTTTGTACATGATTACTAACTCTTGAAAAGCATCTCTTTCTCAAGAGATCGTTAGATGGCTGGCATGGTTGACCACAAAGGCAAGGCAGAAATTTCATTCAGAAATCAAAGAAAAGACATGAAAGAGAAAGCTAAAAGGAAAGGGAAAAGGGAGTTTGAATATGCCTTTCATAGGCCTATGGAGTTCATGTTTATATGTACTGGGTAACATGAAGAACAGTACTGAACACTACAGTGAAGATCCAGGGAGAATTTCAATTCTTTCCTTGCATCCCAGAATTGATTGTTTTATGAAAACATGTATCTCAGGACTGTCTGAGTAGTTTCTAGCTTCTTTACCATGTCTTCCTTTGCTTTCACACTTGTCACTCTCTTATTCCCAGACTCAGAAAAGTCATATGACTCTCATTCCCTAGTGCCTTAACTGAAAACTAAACTGCCCCAAATTTTAGCCCACATGAATAGCAGGAGATGATTCTGTCTCCTGCCATGTGTCACTGTGTTCTTATTTACTTATGTATGAACTGATTTTCCTGGAAGGACATGATTTTATGAAATATTAAAATTTATAGGAAGAGGGAACAAGAGACTCTATCCTGGAGTCTCACTTCTTTGTGGTTTCACAGCTCAACCTTCCAACTTCTCCTAAACAAACTCGTTTCTTGAGAAAATATGCACCAGGCAAGACCTACTGATTGGCCTCCCTGTTTTTATTTTTAAAACGATACTTTCTTCCTCCCTTTCATACTTAAACCAAAAAGGCATGGATGCCTTGCATTAAACTTTGGGAGGTCAGGGTTAGAGAAAGGCAATAACTCTTAAAATCTTGTTGTTTCATGTTATTTTGAATGAAAGAACAATGAGAATTTGGCCACTGCAGTATGTCTCCCTGTGCTGGGATGAGAAGAGGCTGCATAACTGCACTTCTGAATGGCTGATGCAGAGGCAGGCTAGAAAGGATGGAGTTGATGGCAGGCATGGACTTGTTCACTTTCTTTACCCACACTCTGACACCTGCACAAGGTTAAAGAGAAAGCCTGTTAAATCACTCTATCACGGCTTGAGACAGCCGTGTAGTAGCAGTTTCCCTGAAAGGCAATCTGTCAGAGGCTCTCTGGATGTCAATATGAATGGCCAGAGCTGTCTCCTTTACATACTGGTGGAGTGTTGAAGAACACTGAGTGTTGCTTGCAAGAGATGCAGAGTCAGGTTCTAATCTCATTTGAATCCAAGTGACACCATTGAATTTGTGTAGTTTGTATTTGATTTACACCACTTGAAGACCTAAGAAGAGGTGTCTGAGCCTTCTTATTTCTATAATATAAATTCAACAAATTCAAACTCATCTGGAGTAATCAGTGTCTATTGTAAGCTATTCAATTTGCATTGTCAGAAATTTTTGCCTTTTTTACTGTAACAGTAACCCCCAAAACCTTTGTGTTGGCTGGAAACTGTAACATTAAACACTGGATTGAATACCCAGGACTTATGTTCTGTACAAATCTTTATAGTAGTCCGTGGTGAGTTTAACTGAAGTTAGTAAATGCTGAAGTCTATCTAGTGACTCTCTGGTCATTGTACATGACTTCTGCCTAGCAGATGAACTCTATGGAGTTGAAGCAGAAGGAGAGTCTAAAAAAGGCAGCTGGAATTAACTGGGAGGCAGTATGACATGGACTCAGCTGGTCAACAGCAGAGAAGTTTCTAGCCTAAACATACTGTTTACTTATTTTTTTTATCTTTTCCAGATTAAAGACAGGGTAGAAAATGAGTAAGCCCCCTTAATGATAGGATATATGCAGAACAAATAATGTCTCCCAAAAGTCTTAGTGTGCTTCTATTTATAGTGAACTGAGGATCTAGAAAAGCATGGAGTAAATCTGTTTTTCTGAGGGCTCTCTGTATTCTACATTACAGCCTGATTTGAGCAATAAAAACCAAACATGAGGTGGTACTCTCCTGGCAGAGCAAACTTGCTGTGTCTACATGTCCTATCTTTTCTGTTGCAGATCTAATGGTCATTTTACTCTCCAACATAAGTTAAGCTCACTACTGTCGTGGCTTTCAAGTTATTAGCAAGTAGCAAAACAAATAAGGAAATTAATTTATGTTCAGTTTATGCATATAACTAAGTTATATGCAAGAAAAATTTTACAAGTACTGTGTAAAATATGCTGAGAGTAATGTATAAAATTAATAACTGGATTTTGTTATTTTATGAAGTGGTGATTTGAACTTGTGGGCTAAATTTTATCATCAATTCTCACAGAATTCAATTTTCTCCAAATTAGGCTGGTGTAACTGAGCAGAATTTGCTCAGTATGTTTAAAATAGAGGCAGAAATTACTCATAACCAAGGCACTTCTTCACTACTATTCCCACTTGTTTCCTTAGCACTGTTGTTGCTGTTGTTTTTTTTCTATGGCAGCAAATAAACAAATTAACATAAATATTATTTGGTAGGTTTTTCTATTTAAAGGTGTTGAGACCATGGAGAGAAAAAAACATTAATGATGAAAGCTACATGAAGATCCACCTCCTGCAGACTTTGTGTCTCTGTGATTTAAGCAACCACTCTAAATTATTCTCAAGGTTTCCAGACCAATTTTGTTCAACCTTTAGTTAAAGATCACTTCTAGCAGGCAACCAGTTTTATTAATCGCTTGGGTGGTCATATAAGCCAGTGTGCTCTGTACACATATGTCTTGTAATAACTCTACAGTGACTATAAAACTGCTGCATGTTTTATTATATGATGACATATAGGCAGGAGGGAAGACGTTATAGCTGTAGGTGAAGCATATTTCTTGTAGCCTGGAGTAGTGAATGAAACTGATACTCAGGATTTAGAAAGAAAACCCCATCACTAGAGAAAAAATTACAGTGTGGTGCTGCCTTTCCTTCCCACCAGTGTTTCTGCAGGGAGATCCGCAGTGCAGCCTGCAATTCCAGTCCAAAAGGGCTAAAAATAGGTGCCCAGTGCTTGCTGGTTGCAGCACTTCACATCGCACAAGCATGAGGGTCCTGGGGGTCTGTGGTGAGGCCCCCCACGATCAACAAGCTGCACTAAGAGGCTGGCACTCTTGCAGAAAAAGAAGTATCTTGTTTGTGATTTTCCCAAGCAAGTATGGTCCTCTAGGCTCCCCTTTGCCTTTCTGCTGCCCCCAGTGAGGATGGGGACCTAGGGGGCATCCAGGGTGGGCACAGGGGTATCGGGGTGTTGTGTTTGTCTGCACCTCTCTCCAGCCATGCCTTCCCTGGTGCTGCTGCCTAGGTAGCAAATTGTTGGGTGCATTCAGTGCAGCTGGCCCTTGCCTGATGTCAACTCTCATGTACTGGCTATAGATGGGTGAAGTAAAAACAGCCCCTGCTTTCCTGTTTACGCACTCAGGCTTCCTCTGAGAAGTTCTTGAATAAAAACAGCTGGGCTTTACAAAATAGCCTTTCTATTTATTGCATTGGGAGCAAGCATAGCGATGGTGGAAAGGGGCCGGGTTGACCTAAATCGCCTGCTCGGCGGCTGTGGGTGGTGTGACACCGGGTGGCTTCGTTGAAGGGGGCTGCTTGTGGCCAGGTTGGTGTGCTAGGCCCTGGGTCCAGGGGCAGCCCATGCTTACCACACTCCACCACACTTACAATCCCTTTTGTGAGTGACTAGGAAAGAGAGTAAGTTGATTTTAGTGGCTTTGTGGCATCCTAGACTCCTTTGTTCTACCCTGATGAATTCTTTCTTCCATCCTTCCCAATTAGGCTGTTAAAACTGGATTTGGGTGTTTTCCAAGAGCAGTAAAGGAGAGGTATTTTCAAATATGATTAGAGAAGCATTTCTATAGATAGGAAGACATTATATCCTGTGTCTTAATAGTCTTTGGGGTAGTGGCTGTGACAACTGCTGTTCCTTAGCTCACTGTGAGAAACAGGACCTAAATTATTCTTAGAGACATGGACACGGTGACAGGGTTGACAGGGACCTTGGAAGTCATCCAGGCAAAACTTCTGCCCAAGTCAGGGCTAACAAGGATATGAGGAAATGGAATGAAACTGTGTCAAGGGAAGTTCACTTTGAATATTAGGAAAAGGTTCTTCACATAGAGGGTGGTAAGGCACTGGAACAGGATCCCTGGGGAAGCAGTCACAATACCAAGACTATCAGGGTGTCTACAAAGAGTGTCTGGACAGTGCTCTTAACCAGATGGTTTACTTTTAGGCAGTTCTGAGAGGAAGAGGGAATTGAACTGGATAATTCTTATGGGTCCCTTACCACTTGAGGTGTTCTATGAGTCAATGATTCTAACTAACAGCTAGGTCTGATTACTTGAGTCCAGATGTATCTTAAATACCTCAAAGGACAGAGATGCCACCAACATCTCTGAGACCCTGTCCCAGTTTTGTACCACCCTCACCCTCACTGGTCAGATTTTCTCTTGTTGCAGCCTTTTACTGCTGCTCCTTGTCCCTTGCTGTGTTCCTCTGAGAAGACTGTAAGTCTTCTCTACAACCTCCCACTATGTAGTTCAAGACAGCAAGTAGACCCCTCCTTAGTCTTCTCCAGGTTGAAATACTCACCTCATCAAATATCAGCTGCTCCAGTCCCCACACCTCTGGTGGAGACATTCCTAGCTGGACAAAATCTCTCTCATGAATGGGCTCAGTAAAATGACTCAGTTAAGTGGGCTCAGTACTTCATACAGAGACACAAAAGTGCCAAATAGAGTGGGCAACCTCTTCCTTTAGTCCTCTTGCTACCACCTTGCTGATGCAGCCAATGCATGGCTAGTCTTGGAAAGATGCACTGATTGTTAATATTTAACTTGTTGTCCAAGACCAGCCCAGCAGTTCCTTGCAGAGCTGCTGTCCTCAGTCTGTTCTCCTGCACCAGGTCGGTGTTGGCTCTAGCACATATCTCTGAGGAACATTGCTCTTCAGTGTCATTCCTTCAAAGTGTTGACTGCTGCTCTCTAAGCCTGCCAGATAGCAAGTCTTTCACCCATCTTGGAATCTGCCCAGGGTCCATGTTGTCCCAGTTTGTCTCCAGGGCTGGTGCCATGAGGGACTGTGTCAACAGCCCTGCTGATGTTGAGGCAAATTACATGCACTGCTTTGTTTCCCCACAAAACCAGTCCTTCTATTGCAGAGGGCAGCTGGGTTGGCCAGGCAGTTTGTCACTCGAAAATTTATGCTGCTTTCTCCCAGCCACCTTCCCCTCCTTCCTAAAAATGACTCCTGTGAGGATTTTCCTGCAATCTTTACCAGAACTAAGGTAATTCTGACTATTCTTCATTACTTCATCTCACTGATTTTTTGAAGTTATTTTTGACTGACCAAAATATTCTTTACTTATGGGATTTCTTGACTTCTAGTAGTCTGGATTAAGATATAAATATGAGGCCTAGAACTTAAGGAATCCAGCAGCTATTCTTCAGAGTTTTCCACATTCCCTAAAAACTAGTGTTTCTAATTTTTGGGTGTTTGGCAAGATGCAACTATACATTGAAGACAAACAGCTTTCCAGTTCTTTATTTACCAGAGATAAGATAGCATCACAGAAATGAAAGAATTTGAAAATTAAAATAAAAGTCAAAATTAGTAAGTATATCTGAAAATCAGAATAAAGTTGTAATTCTGTGCATCCCAAAAGAGGTGTCTAACTACTAAAGCATTTAAATGTGTTTTCAAGTGTAAGAGTTTATGCAGTGCAACTCATTTAAAATTGAAGATTTTGAATGCATTTTGATGGGCTTTAAACTAAAAATGTGTGTCTAATATTATAAATCTCACTTGTGAGATAGCTAAAACCCCCAAACTCTACCATTTGAACAGGAACAATACTGTTGAAAGAACCTAGTAATAGGTCTGTGTTAGTGTGTATAAGCCAAGCAGCAAAGGGCAAAAACATACTCAGTCATTCACTGGAAATCAGGTAGGTGATCTGTTCAAGGAAACAAGTTTTTTGGTACATCCAGATTGAGAAAGAAAAGGAAAAAAGTTCACCTGCCTCTTCTGTCTTAGGTTAAATTGTGAATTTTTTTCTGCAGTGCTGCCAGTTTTGACAGTTTAAGTTGAAATGTGTAAAAGGTGGCACAGGACATGGTGTCCCTACATGATCAGATGACCATACAATGTGCCAAAACTATTTGCACAGTTGAATCAAATAAATTAGAAAGTGAGAGACATTTCTATAGTAAAAAAGTATCCCTTTTTTTATTTCATTACATTGCTGGATTTAATTTTTCATTTGCTGTTGTTCCAGGCATAAGCCATTTGGCTTACACACACGTCTGGCTCACATTCCTGCAAGAGGTCTGCATTTACTACGGTGAGAGAGTCCATCAAAGAAAAAGAGAGAGATGTGAAGAGAAGATTCTTGGAAATTTGATGACTGGAAAAATGATAGTTCTTGCCAAGGATTTTTCTGAAGACTGGAAAAAACAACAGGACTGGGACCAGCTATCTGTGGGGTAAGGGAACTTTGAGCGTTGACGTCTTCCATTCCTCAGAAAGACACAAATTCCAACCCATTAATCTCTGATGGGGTCAAAAAGGTCTCCTGCTGTTCATAGTGCATCGGCAGTCAAAAATATTCTCAAAACATTTCAATAGGATTTGAGAGCTCTATCCAAAACATTTTTAAAAATGTCATCTGACAAATAATATTTTTAGCACAGCCTGATACTTATTAAAAGCTTAAGAAGCTGAACAAGGTATCATGAGTTAAGAGTTTACAAAAAGCTGAAAATCTTTCTAGTTGTAACAAACAAAGCCACTGACATTGCTACTAAATCTTACAGGGTATTTATTAGTAAATATGGTAATAACTTTATAAATCTAGACAGTGTGTGACAACAGGCACTGGTTTAAGGAGAAAAATACTTTGAGCTATGGTAAGAAGAGGTTTCTCAGTGCCTTGGCCTCCTTGTTTCATATATAAAATTTCCCTCTCTGCTGGTAAAGAACAGCCCTTGTTTGACTGTCAAAAAGAAAAGGAAGACAGAGGCCTTGCTTAGATGATTGAGCCCTACCATGGCAAAGATGGATGATTTCTTTTCAATGCCTGAGAGAAGGAACTGGTAGGAGCACTGCTGGTCTCATGTACAAATGATATGAATTAGGCTTTCTAAATCATCAATAGCATGGACTA
>VZUA01091494.1:21945-34432 GCA_013401035.1 Horornis vulcanius
AGATTCTGTATGTGTTGTAATTATCTTAAGAAACAGCCTGCTCATTTGATAGTATTCTTTTCCATTAGAATGTGATTTTCAAAAACTTTATTTTTCTTGACCACAGTATCCTAACTGATGAAGAACACCCACTTACAGGGAAAATTTGAATGGTTTTTGCTAATGGATACAGCAGGGTTTTAGGGTAGAGTCATAGGTCCTCAGGCTTTGTCTGGAATTTTTTTAGGAACAGGGATCCTGTGTGTGCAGTAAATACATCTATATGTGTATTGTCTAGGGTANNATCTACTGTAGGACTCGTAGATATTACTTTATTTGGGTTCCTGACTACCAGCACAGCAAAAAATACAGGAAAGCATTTTCCCCTGAAGATCAGAAACCCCTGAGTGTTCTGATTGATGGCCCAGGATCTAGGTCAGACAGAATTGTACCTAGTAGGTGTTGATCCTGGTGGAACCCAACGTGGAAGACACTTTTCCCCTCAAAGCTTAGTCTTGGGAGATAGTGAGTTCAGCAGCAACTGAGCCTTCTAAGGACATGGTAGAGAGTTACTGCTTCTCCCTCAGTTATGGGGAATTGGGTACAAGCAAATCTAGTTTAGTGACCTGATACTAAATATTCTCTTATTGAGCTTTTCTGCATTAATCAGAGTCATATCTTTTCTTTAATTGCTTATGGATCTTTTAGTAATGAAGATACTAAGCTACTGATCGATGTTGAAAGTATCAGCAGATAGACCCAAGTAGATTCTACAGGTAAGGAGCAAGTGTTTGCTTTCTTTTACAATATAAGGATAAGGAATCATTAAATGAAACTAGAAGGGGCAGTTTCAAAGTAAACAAAAGGACAAGGTTTCATTGAGAAAGAGAGTTAGGCTTTGGAATTGAGCCTGTGCAGTGGCACAGANTGTGAAGAAAAATACCACCGCTGTTAAAGGTTTACATGGGTTCAAACACAACTGAGCACATGCATTGGAGTAAAAGCTCTACCAAGAGCTGTTAAAGTGATAGATACATTCCCAGCTAAGGAAAACCCAAGTCTTGCTTTCAAGTCTATGCCTTGTTTTCATATTCTTCCCATTACATCAGTTCCTGAAGCTGAGCAATAGGCTGGATTGACCTGTGGTGTGAATATGTCTATCTATTCTTAGTGTAGCTACATGTTAGAACTTTGTCTTCCTGCCAGTAAGGATGGCAAAAAGCAGCTCACATTCAATTCTGAGCAGTCCTCAGTAGCCCGTAGGAGATTCCATGTAGCAGGAGAGTTGCAGGCTATAAAGAATACAATATGGTGTGCAATATGAGTGAATTATGATAGCCATCCTTGGAAATAAAAGGATGAGGACAAGTAGCATTTTTATTTCATCTATCTGGAAGAGGAATTATTAATTTGACTGAATTACAGACTTTTATAATCTGGAATAATACACTGCCTATTTTTATATGCAAAAGAAAGTCACCAAAAGCCCCACACAGACGTGTGGATTCATCTGGATGCTTTGCTGAAGTTAAGAAATAATTTTACCTGGTTCCTAGATTCAAGACAAGCTATGTAGCCAATCATACTATTAATATTTTAATTTACATTGAGGGTACTCAACCAACCACTAAACTTTCTTGTTTTCTTTGACTTGGTTATTTTTTGACATCTGAACATGATGGTTTTCCTGTGTCACTGTTCACTTGGGCCAATATAAAGCATCCTCAGCTATTTTCTAATATTTGAATAATTGTGTTTGAGGGTAAGGGATGGGTTTACCACCCTTTTCTCTTGTACTGGAGAATTTGATATCCTGTGGCCTGTACACAGTATCACATAATATTCAGAGCGCCTTGCTTAGTTCATAATGGGGTAGGAAGTGTGCCTTGTGGGTTGCCCTACACAAATTGTCTGATAATTTATCGTGGTCTCAGTGGTAGTTCTGGAAACCACAACCCATGTTTTGTTTGCAAACAGGTTTTTATTAATCAGATGTAGAGGTATATGACCTACCTGAAGCTTTGTGTCACAAAGCTTAAGGGACCATGCCTACAATTAGTAGAGCTTTTAGGTTTTTATTCCTTTCATAAATTTGTAAGCTGAAAGCTGGTTTCTGTGTTTGTGAGACAGGAAAAGACAATGTTTATCAATTCTCTTTTGCCAGCTAGAGCTGATGATAAGGCGTTTATAGCTGGCTGACATTTTCTCTACAATCCACTATCTTGGTACCTTTATATGAATCCAGCATTCAACAATGGAATGATGGCATTTGCATTTCCAGGTGTCAAATTTTATATGCTGATCCTAGGTCAAGACCTAGGTCTGTTCTGGAGTAGTTTTTGAGGCTGCTATGCTGGGCCTTCAAGTCCAGAGATTCTTTAGCTCTTGCAAGTTCTCAAAGTTGTCGTGCATCAATTGGGTTGCTGGCAGGACAGCCCTAGCAGCATTCTGGTCCTTGCTGCTGGATGAAGCTCTTCATCCCAGTGACTGCTTCAGACTTCCATTCTCTGATGATCACAATCCTCTTTGCAATCAGCCTGTAGCCTTGTTCAGTGTGCATTGCAGGGAGCAAGGGCTATTCCCTCTTCTTTCTGCTTTCCTTTTGGTCTGTCTTTTCTAATGTATTTACATAATACTTTAATCCATATATTTCCACAATGCAGAGTAGGTCAGAATTGTAGGCTTTGAATTTCACCTATTTAACTTATGGGCATTTCTGGCATTCTTTTAGCATGTACACTTTTTCAAAGCTTGATTTTAATAAAAGTAAATTTTTTATTGTAGATTTTGCCATTTTTCACGCTGTTGTTATTGTTTGTATCCATATTATGTATGTTAACCTGGGACTGTATGTATGTAAAGACAAATAATCTTTTGCTATTCTTATAGGTTGCTCTGAATGCCAAGCATTATCTTCATTTCCTCTATTTGCCATCATGGCCAATTCCACATACAGCTTTTTTTTGTGTGCCCCATGGCACAGCTGCTGCTCAGCCAGGGGTGGGCTGGGTGTGTTCTCTTGTAGAGCCTCCAGAAAATGGGACCACTCCAAAGCAAATTTTTGAGCTATCTACTGACTCATTTTGTCTCTTCTCTGGTCAGAACAGGCAGTGATGTCTGACTTCAAAGACGGCTCATAACCAGAGTGTCATTTCAAGCCCAATGGAAATAGGACAAACTGTGCTGAGGAAGAAAAAGCCTGTGCCCTCCCCCAAGGTTGCAGCAGTAGCCACCACCCACATTTAACGTGGGAGAGAGAGCTGTTCTGTCCCAAGGTAACCCCATGGTACCCACAGGATGCACCTACAGCTGCTCCTGCTCCATCTGCACCCCGCCTGAGTCTGTTGGTGAGGGCTGGGTCCAGCTCATTACAAAGTCTGGGGTCTCTGGGCCTGCCAGGCCCAAGGCCTGGCCTCCCTCCATACATATATTTGTACTATCTTGATATACACTAAGCTCACCATAATCTTGTGGTAAAAGCAAGTGGATCACAAATGAATGGAGAAAAAGATAAGCTGTTTTCACATGGGTTCTGCAAACTCTGAATTCACTGTGTACTACCTGAATTGAAAGGCCACATGCAACTAAAGGGAATATGAGGAAGGAAAAGAGTCCCCTGACTTGTTTTCAATTTGGTATCTGCCTTCCTGCCTTTTTTTGTGGGAATATGCGGTGCTGTGGGTTGGGAAATAAACAGATTTAGCTGGAAGCAACAGATCTGCTTCTTTAGTCTCACAGCACAGCAACACTTGAATAAACATGAAATGTTCCTGGGAAGAGCCCTCCCGAAGCTACTGCCAAGTGACAGACGGGTGAGTGGAATGGTTGCAACGAGGGAGTCAAACAGAAGGGCACGTTCATTAATGCAGAATACAAGGAGAGAGCAGGGAGAACCAGTCCTTGAGGAGGCAGAAGGAAGACTTGATGCTTTCTCAGCAATGAAGTACTGCCACTGGGAAATATGGCAGCATGCTAACAGGATTTTTTGAGGGGTTTTTGGTTGCTTTTTTTTTTCATGGTTAGAGAAATTTCCCAGAAGCTTGGTAGAGAAGGGAATATTCATAGCTTTGCTTTTCAAAGCAAGCACTAAAACCATCACACTTTGGATATAATTATGTAATATTATTATAGAGCTATATAATGAGGTAGCATTATGATATAATGTTATCATATCATACTTTCCTTGCATGTTGTACTGAGAGGAGGGGTATTTTAAAACCCTACTACATTACTACGTCCTTTCTACATGTCTTGCTCTTGCTGTAGAGATGAGGTAAGAGAAACCTCACCCAGGTATGCCATCAGGTCTTTTTCATCACAATTGTTGCTAATTCCCATCCTTAATTAGTAAAGTAATTTCAAGTCTTAGTCTCACACTAGCAGGAAACTGGAGGGAGGGTATGCAAAGTAACTGAAAACGAGTCTGTTTAATTTCAGAGAGACCTGGGGTGAGGCCAGATCCTGTGCAGCAGGTAGTATTCTCAAAACAAGCGAGAGAGCTTTTAAGGCAAGAGCTAGTGAAATAGAATGAGACGTCTTTTCACTTCCATTGCAAATTTTATATACATCTAATCAGTGTCATATTGCAGTTCTCTGCTCTGAAAAGCAAGATGTCCTTATGTTGCAGGTCCAAGTCTTGCACAGTAGTTACATGCTTGGCAAAATGAATGTACTGTAAGACTCTCTGTGTTCTAGAGATCTTTCCAGGCCTTGGAAAGCCCATTATTTCAAATGCAAGCAAACCCAGATGGCCTGAATGTGTCACCAGTCAGCATGGGCTCCGAAGTGGCTTGTTTTGTTTCTGAGTTGAGTACTTTGAGTCTTCCTTTCCTTCACTATGTACTTCCTCCTGTCACTAGCCCCATCGTCTGATCTGCATCTGAGGCTTCTGAAGGAATCAACAGGATGCAACCACGTTTCTGTTCCCATGGTGTCTGCTTAGGGTGATATTTCTCCACTTGATGCTTTGGAGGCTTCTCCATGTTCTAATTTTTTTTCTATCTTTTAAATATGCTGAAGAGGATCTCATCACAAGTTAACAGCAGAATTCCCTGTTGACTCTTACAGGATATACCCATTCTGTCTGGAGAATGCAAGGAGTGAAGGCAGAAGCTAGAACCTCCATGGTCAAGAGGTGGCTTTAGTCCTGTTCAATTAATCTACACCAATTTGTACAAATCTGTGAATTTATGTCAAAGCTCTGATTTTTTGCTTCTGGAGGTTAAGCATTTGATACTGAATTTGAGGATACTGAATGACCAATATGTGCAAATTTCTGACATTTGCTTGCCCTTATATGTTTTTTACCCAAATACAAATCTACAGTCTTATTATATATAGATATTGTACTGGAATTTTGTAACAGATATGTGTCTATGAGCTGGAAAACAAGGAAGAAAATTTTGCTCAAAGAGAAGAGGATGAAAAAGACACTTACTTTTTTAGTAGTTCATGACCGTATCCAGAAAATTTTCTTTCACCCAAAAGCTGCCCATCACTGCACAGCGCATTATACACCTTCTGCATTACTGAAGGTCATTATCTAAGACACAACATTAAATATATAAAGTGGCTCATTGAGAGAGAAGATGGATGTGACCTGCAAGCACTAAAGAATCTCAGTAGACCTCTGCAGATTTTACTGAACTTGCGGGGATAATTTGGAAACAGTTTGCCTCTGTAATATAGTCTTGCCCATGCTGCTATTTAACATAAGAAAAGATTCATAGCTGCAAAATGCTTAGGGAGTTGCACTGAGTCATGTACAGAAGAGAACTCTCAATACAAGATGTCCTAAGCTGAAATCTTACACAACAGAAATGCAAGTGCAAGGGTGGGTTATGAGGCAAGTATTGTTGCTAGCCTGAAAACATGGTATGTTGCAATAGCAGGAACTTCCAAAAAACTTTCATCTCCTATCAAAAAGTAATTTTTTTATGATGTAAACAGCTGATAAATCTTAGACAACATTAATCTACAACTGAAGACACACAGCCAGGAATTAGACACAGTTCCCTGCACAAACGGATCAAACCCCACAGCACTAGCATGCAGATGGGGCACAACACTGACTTGAGAGAATTCCAGAGGAGTGTATGAAATCATGCAAACTTACAGGTCTTTGTTTATGAATAAAATATGAAAAATTGCTCACCAAGTGAAGATAACCATTATGTTGAAAATAAATTTTAGCTGGAATTGGATTGCTTGCAGTCATGGAGGGCATGTAGAGCTAAAAGATATTGTACTATTCTACCCATTTGAGACACTGTATTTAGATACACAACATTTAAACCTTTCAGGTGTTGAGAAAACTTACTTTTAGAGAAAAGTAATACGAGGCCTTGAAAACTTGAGAATGTCCAGAAAAGACATGCTCCCTAGTAGCATGTTCCCTAAAATGTTTGTTAAAAGCTTATTTTAAACCCTCCTGTCCTAATAAAGGTTTATTTGCACCTGGAATTAGGTATTTAGGCATTTTCTTAAGAAGTATGTAACTTCTTTTCATTATCTCTATCAGTCCTATGATGTTTTCCATCCAGATGTAGGTAAAGATCTTGGCTTGGACCTCAGAACTTCTTGCTACTGAACATAGGAAACCAGATAACTGCATAATTTTCTAAGTGTCCTGTTATAAACACTTATATGCCCATCTTGTGCCTGAATTCCTCCATGAAATGCTTCTGGTGAAATACCAGGAGCTTGATCCCTTTCAAGAAGGACTGGCAATTAAAAGGCTTTGTTCCACCCCAAACCCTGGTTCTGTAGTAAAGGCAAATCTTTCTAGATGAAGAAAATTCCTTTGCTCATAGTTGGGGAGCTGACTGTCTCACTCAGATCAAGATACCAAATACTTTCCTGAACTTTCTGCACTGCCTTGTTAGGTACTTGAGTTCTAGGAGCAGATTGCATAAAAAGCCTTGGAGTCCTGGGTGAATCAAACTCTGAAATTGCTTGATTTCATGCCCTTTGATTCCCCTGAGACGGGTTGTGCTGGCAGGGCAGTTACCTTCTGCTTCAAGACTGTTGGTTACAGAAGTATCCTTCAGAAGGAGGCTGGAATTCCTTGAGCTCATCCTACTTTGTAACTACATAGGGGCATGTGGGGTATGAGTTCTGATGACAGATTGTAGCTCTAAGCACAGTAAGCATAATTTTAGGTAAAAAAAAAGCTCTTAATCTTCAAGGGATATTCTTAAAATGTGGCAAGAAAACTAATTTCACTTCACTTTTTCTTCCAGGACATACCTTGCTCGCAAAGGAATATTGGAGGAAAGGAGTGGCTTGGCAGAGCAACCTCTTCTGCAATGCTAAGATCAAAATTCTGGCATGATGTTTGAACAGAAGTCTCTTGTGGTAATATACATTGTATGCTGCCTGGCATACAATGTTCCTCTTTGTTGGGCAAAATATTCAAAAAAAGCAAAGGCCCTATTTGTCTGACAGCTCCTGTGAGGTAGCCCATCTTAAGCAAACAGCCTTGCTAGGACCTAATCAAAAGCCTGCAGAAGTCAGTGATGGGCTTTAGCCCCTTGCAGAGACCTTGCTGCCATGCCCAGCTCTGTGCTGGAAGGGCGCAGCTCCCTGCTCAGGTGTGCACCTGCTGCATCCTGGCTGGTCTCTCTCCACAGAAATCCACTCACTTGTGTTTACCGCCTTGCTGTGGGACAAGCTCGAACAAGCCTTCAACACTAACTGCCTTTTCATGGCTGGAGTTCAAACATACAAAATGAGGCATACCCCATGTATTCAGGCTCTTTCTACTCTTTAATCAACATCTTTCTCTACTCCTCTGCCTAATTTCACCCTTTTTAACTTACTTTGTAAAAAAATTACACATTTTTGCTTTTTCTAGTGTACAGAGATACATTTCCTCTAATTACAGCCCCCCAATATCCTAAGAAAGATTCTATGCAATTTTTTCAGTGACTGTAACCGTTCTTTACCTTGGGAATGGAACTTCAGCTGTGACCTTACATGTGGACTATTCCTAATATTAGGGGTCTAGTCTTATTTACAGTGTGACCACTTTGCTAGTAAAAAGGGGGTTTAGAAGAAAGGGAAATTATACCCTGATGAAGGATTGCCAATTCTCACACTATTATTATGAGTCTCACAGTATTTTCCTTGAAGTCTTAACTCCTCAAGGCAGGTGCTTTAGTGAAGGTCTCAGCTTTCTTTCTTTTCCATCTTTTCCTCTTTTCCCCCTTTAATTTCAAGGGAATATTTCTAGCTCCTAAATTTAAAAAGATAATCTTTAAAATTTCATCCTCATCTAGCAGAATCAAGAGGCAAAGAAAAGCACTTTAGAAAATTAAAACCTAAGATTTTTCTAACCAAGCTTATTAACTATTCCCATTTCCAGAATAAAGGACTGATCATATCAAGAGATGGAGCAGTCTACCAAGCTTCTAAAGACAAAAAATCGTTGTGAGTTTATTGACTGTTATTAGCACATGTAACTATTTTAATATCCTTCATCTCAGTCCTTCACCAAGTTCTCAGGATGATGACCTTGGCTAGATCTTTGTGCTGATACTGTAATAAAAATTACATGTGGAGCTTGGTAACACTACCTATACTTAAGGTTTCCTAACATTCTGTATTTTAGGATCCTGCTTTTTGTTGCATATAATTTTCCAGATTAACTTTTCAGACTGTAATTACTCAGGTGTTTGCCTGGGATAGAGGGAGTCTTTTTCTGAGAAGAGTTTTATCTGAAGTGTTTCTCTGCTTCCTAGAACAGGTTGAGGGGAAAGAGGTTGTTGAAAACAGATTGCATGAAAAAAATTGAATGGTTTCCCTGGCAATTGCTGGCATTTGCCTGCTTTGCACCAGAGGCATTGTCAGGAAACAGGCTCTGCTTCCAGAGGTGGGCCTTGTGCTATTTCTGAGAAACTCTCTTCAAATCTGGCCTGGCTTGGAGCCCCCACAAATCACAAGGTCACAGATGTTTGCCTAACCTTTGTTTAAAAACTTCTGCTGCTATTCTGCAACCTCTGAAAATATATTGTGCTAGTACTTCACTCTTATTCGAGAGGTTTTCCTAATATCTGTCTAGAATCTTCCTTGCTGTAAAGTAAGCTAAATTCTTCTTGTACAATAGTCAGTGGACATAAAGAACAACTGATTGCTGTCCTCTTCAGAATAATCTTTTATGTATTGTAAAACTGTTATCATGTCCCTATTCAGTCTTCTCATTTCTAGACTAAACAAACCCCATTCCTTCAACCTTTTCTCATAGTACCAGTTCTCTAAACCTCTTATCATTCTCATTTCTCCCCCTTTGGATGCTTTCCAGGATATCTGCATGGGGTTTTTTGCTGTGCAGCACCCCAAAATGGACACAGGTGCAGTAATGTAATGTAGAGTATGCATCATATACAACATTTCTTCCAATATCACGCAGAATTAAATTATCCTTTACTTTTTATCAGCATCAATTTATAAATGCATATATGATTTGTCCTGCACTGTGGTCTTCCTCTTGGTGCTGTTGCCTGCTCCTTTACTCCTAATTTTACTAGCATTTTCCTTCTCCTTCCTAAGTATAGGGCAATACATTTATCTTCACCAATTTAATTTGGTTAATTTTAGACAATGCCTCAAATTTATCAAGTTTCTGTTCTAATCCTAACCTCTTAAAAGCTTTCAGCTCCCTCCAGGTTGACATTGTCTGTAAATTCTACACATTTTCTCTCTTTTCCATTATCCACATCATTAACAAAAATATCAGATAGACTAAACATTACAGAACCTGGTTGGGCCACACTTGAAATTCCTTCCCAGCAGAATATCAAGTAGCAAAATTGTTTTCTACGCACCCTTGGTGGGTGTGTGACCTCACGTATTTGCATGCTCCTGTTTTCAGTAGCAGCAAGAATATCAAAAGCAGAGAGCAGGAGGCAAACTTCCTGGCCCAGGAATCCACCTGTCTGCTGCTGCTGCTGGGACTGTGCACTGAAGCCCTCCAGGAAGAGAAGTGGCCGCTCTTGTGGGTATGTGGGGGGAAGCAAAGGAAGTCCAGAAGCCCAGGGAGCAGAGGCAATCAGCCTGTGAGAGACAGAAAGGCTGGTTTGGAACCATGACACACTTCAGTGTCTGTGCAGATGCTCCAGGGATCAGGACCCACCCATCTGCCCTGGCAAGATCACCAGCAACCTGCCACAGAAGAGAACAGGCTCTTGAGGCTGCTGCTGTTAGCTCAGCATCAGGGATCAAAGGGATGCTGGAGCCTGAGCCTCAGACTGCTGTTACGCATTTAGGACTGGGAAGCTGAAGAGGTCATTGTACAGTAAAAAATGTTTAAAAATATATACACCCAAAATTACCTGTGAGTGTTGCAAAGACAAATATCCAGTACTCATAAACTGCAGAAATGAAGACTGCTGATGGAGATTTAATTATTCCCTTTTGGGGTATGCTTCGCAAAAATTTATAATAGCTTAATTTTTCAGTAGGACTCGAGGAAAATAGTATCAAGGAGCAAGTGTCTAGTTAATGCTACTGCTTGTCTTCATAATTCAACGTGTTTCAACATTCTGTATTTGTCACACAGTAGGGGTTCATGCAACACAGACTGACGGTGGATTGCACTTAACTTTATAAAATTATTTTAAAGTACTCCTATCAAGTAAAATACAATTCTAAAGACAAAACCAAGATGGTAAGGGGAAAAAAAAAAAGAAACGTCTGGCAAATTATATTCAAAGACATCAGAGTCTGTGCATTTTTCTTTATGGATTAAGATGGTTCTGCTGGAAGAGGCTGAATACAGGGAAAAGCAGAAAATTTTTGTGATGAATGTTGACCAAACAGTAATGGAGAGAAATCACCATTAATGACTGATACAGGACATCTCTTACAAGCATCACCTTTCAGGCCGATCAGATGCTCTTGTGGTCATTATTCAGGAGCAGTCCAGGCTCCTGGAAGATAAAAAGAAATATGCATGTACTGTGCACCAGGTGGACTAGGATTACAGGTAGGCATACATGAAATAATAAGATTTTTCATGTTTTTTAATATGAAAACCNTATGCTCATCTTTAGGAGATGTCTATTGATTATTTAGTCTACTGGTCCTTCTGACACTGGACCTTTCTTGGATCAAGAAAAACCCAAAAGACATGGAATTTCTGCTCCTCTTTAGGGATTTTCTTCTTTTATTCATGATGTTCAAGTTAATTGTTCCTAAACCAGTATCAAGGACACACTTTTGCAAGCTACAGAGACTTTTTTAAAACCCAATGTCCTCTTACTAATGACATAAATACACCCTAGGCAGAGGTATGGACATTGGCATGATATCATGATTTACAGAAGGTTTGAAACAGGTCCAGTGCTTAAACAAACTTTTGCAGTTAAGCAGGCTTTGTGGTTGGATCAATTTACACTGCTTTTATGCTGTTTACTTCAGTGATACTTTAATGGCAGTGCTACTAATGCACATATTATGCAAAGGTGCTGCTCCCCTCAGATTCATATTAGATATTGTTCAATTTACTGAAAGCAAGAACTGATTCTGAATAAATTTTAGGCACACAATGAAGCAGTTATCGTGAAGTTTACTGTCTGAATTCTCTCCCAGGTCAATGGAAAGAATACAAAAGCCTGCAAAATTTCCAGGCAGAGGCAGACGCATTTGCCCTCTGGAAGCATTCACAAACACATACTTCTCTCCACTGACTATAAGGGAAATTTGGCACTTTGTTTCAGGGCACAGGTTACTTACATACCTAAAGTTTAGGTACAGGTTAGGAGGTGTTGTACACTGCATATATTTGGTTTCTGCTTTGCAAACAAGAGAGAGGCCCGGTGTGCTCTAACACATGCCATGTATTGGAGAAATTCTAAGGGCAGTGGGCCCTAATCTCATTTTAGCCAGGTGTTAGCCTGGGGTAGCTCGCTAATGACAGTGGAGTCTTGCCAACTTTGCACCTGTGCAGTGAGAACAAAAGTAAGTCCATTAATGATGCATTTAGAGCTGGCTGGAGAACAGCAGTTCCACTTCATGATAACTTTGAATGTTACAGAATTGATATTTTTCCTATACTGGAATGAAAACAAAACCTTCCAAGCTCTTTGTCAAAATGTATTTGAATGGAAAAATGCATTTTTGGATCAAAACCCCATCACATTTCTGTCTGAGCTCTCTTTCTCTTTTCCTCTAATCTTAGAAACCTCCTTCCCTCCCCCAAGTCAACATGGTCACTTTTCCATAAAGCCTGTCAGCCTCAGCAGAGAATATTGGTTTGGCAAGAATCTTTAGGAAAAGAACTTTCCAGACACAACCATGGGTTCATTCCATGCAAAGATATAACAATTAGAGAGAAAGAATAGACAAGAGAAAAGAGTTACCAAAACAAAAGATTCACTTTAATCAAATCCTTTCCTGAGGTTTGAGAAAGCTTCTATAACTTTGTGCATTGTTTTTGCTTTTGTTTTTTAATTTTCATTTCCATTGGCTCGTCCACTTGTGACTTGCAGCTGAGATTACAAGCAGAAGT
>VZUA01091494.1:35924-58986 GCA_013401035.1 Horornis vulcanius
TTCATTCCTGTGGCATAATAAGAGAAACATTCAGAGCACAAAACCTTTTCTAGGCAGGAGAGAAAAGCAGGCCTCTCAGAAACCTGCTGGAGACTGTCAAAAGGTTCACCTTTGGTATTAGGGACTATGGCAAACTGTATTCTCATTCCTTCACTGGGTAGGTTTTCTGACCTTGTTTTCTTCTTATGTACCGAAGACTGGACTCTTAGTATGGATATCTGTTTCTGCTACAGAACTGGTCACACTTCTAGTCAATAGAGAGAGTGGTCAATGAAATCTTAAGATAAAATTCATATATAAGTACTTAATAAAAGGTAGGGTGACTTGTGTCCTTCAAATGCATCCTTTTCTTCACAGCCCAGTACAGGAATTTTGGCTTACTATCTCCCACATAAATACCTATGTTGTAAGCCTGAACCTAGGTTACATAAATTCCACCCAAAATAGCATTCACTTTAGAAAACAAAAAGCCAGGCAGTCAAACAAAAATTTGAGCAGAGCATTATGACTGAAAGAGACTTCTCCCACCAGACAGTTTCTTCCTGGGAAGACAAAGAGGATGAACCATACACAAGGGTATTAATTTGCTTTGACTAACATATAATTAGGAAGTGAACAGATGTGCTACAGGTGCAAGGCAGTATAAGAGTCTGTGTGAGATCAGCATACAGTAGAGACACAGTGAAGTTGGTTTAAGGAGGGAGTGGGTTGCACACAATTACATTGNATTTCAGTTCACCAGAGAGCAGGTGCACAAGGAAATGGGAAGGAGCATGTCCAGGACAGCTGACTCAAACTGGCCAAAGGGATATTCCATACCATAGAACACCATGTCCAGTACATAAACAGAGGTGAATTGCCTGTGAGGGGCTGATTCCTGCTTGAGAACAAGCTGGGGATTGGCCATTGGGTGACAAGTAATTATGTTGTGCATTACTTGTCTTTCTCCTTATAATTATAGTTGTTATTGTTACTACTATTTTGTTGTTGATATTTTGGTTGTTTCAATTATTAAACTGTTCTTACCACAACCTGTGAGTTTTACTCCTTTTTCCAATTCTTATTCCTGCTGTAGGGGGTAGGAGTGAGTGACTGGCAGCTTGATGTTTAGTTTCTGGCTGGGATTAAACCGTGACATCCAACAATTGAAAGCTGACCCATAGAGATATTTTGTATCAACACAATTGGGACATTTAACTGTTAAAATCAGAGCAAACACCTTCTGTTGCTGGGATAAAGTACATCCCCAAAGCTGTTCTTGCTGCTGCATCTCAAGGCAGTTCCTTCTGTTAATTCCACTTTTTGAATCCAAAAATTCCAGAGGCTGTGCCCATACACCATCTAGCCTTGTTCCCTTGGCTGGCTGCCCACAGCCTGCCAGGGCTTCTGCTCTGCAGCTCCCTCTTCCTTGGGGTACAACCTCCTTCTGGAAATACTTCCTGGAGAAGACTGTTTTGAGTCTGGTGGGGACATATCTCAAAGCTCTATTTTTATGATGCCTCATGGCTCAGTTCATATATATTGTAGCCTGCGGTTTAACAAAGCCTTTCTGTCTTTAAGACTGATAATTTGAAATTTCCCATTATCTTTCTGATTGACATGGTTGAGGCAGGGTGACTTTTAAGCTATTTTTGGAGCAAAGACTCTTTGAAATGTTTTCTTCTGAGTCAGAAGTTTATTCCAGATTGGGTTTTAAGTGACCCGTAAGTATCTGGTTAAACCCTATCAGGGCCCACAGAGCTTCTGGCCTGTGTTTCAAACTAAACATGGCTTAAATAATGAATTTAAATTAATGCTTATTGTATCAGGGTTTTAGTTGATAGGGGTGTTTTTCAATAAGCTGGTATAACATTTCTTTCCAGTTGATGTATTGATGTCAAAGTGCCAGAATGGTTATGTTGCCAGCCTCTAACTTCAGATCTTTCTCTTCCTCGCTGATCTGGGATAGCAGCCACTGTCTTGATTTTACACAGAGTGTTTGATCCTCCATGCATGCAAATAAAAGTCAAAGTTTCCATTCACTTCTGTTGTGCAGGAGTACTTCCACAATATACTGACAGTCCCTGTGGCTTGACACTGAAGCCCTAAATTAAGAAACATGTACTTTTATCTCCAAATATCAGACTTTTTTCATTTAAAAATACCTAAAGAAGCAAGTCCCATCATTTGCAGTGCAAAAAAAAGAGAAATAATTTTTACCTTACTGTTATAAACAAACATCCTGTTTTCTTCAAATTGAGCTACAGAGCTTTGGTCTAAACATGAGACAGAAAATGGCTTTTGCCCAACCTTATGGTTTTATATAATGGTAATTATATACATGAAAATTGGTTTTCTTTCAGCAGTGTTTCCATCAACAATAAACATATGCACTATATCCTCTCTCTCTATTTTGTGTTCACTTATGGTCTTTATTATGATCATCACTGATGAAGAAGTACATGATATTTGAAATGTGAAGGTGAACAATGAACATAGAATTATAATGTCAAAGTGCTCAGATATGAAGATAGACAAATTCAAAATAGTGGTCAGACAGAATCTGGAGTCTAAGAAAATGTGAGGTGAAGAACAAAATCCTAAGCAAATGTTGGAACAATTCAGCAAACTGTGGCAGATACTCCATTAATGAAAGCCTTTAACTGAGATATATTACTAAGAAGAAAATTGTGGTCCAATACAGGAATTATTTCAGGGTCTGTGTTTTTATTCAGGATATCCTTCTATTAAATGATTAGAATGGTCCATTTTTGCATTTAAATCTCTTATCTAGCAGTAACATTAGTCAGGATTCTGAAATCCTGTTATATTTTATAAATTACACAAAGGTACAGGATTCTTAATTATTTCAGATTGCAGTCTCTTAGAGTGGCTTGGATCCACTAGTAAATTCAGTCAGAAGAAGTGTTTTGATATGATTGAGAGCAGGGGAATAAGGAGGGCAGGTGATACCTGCAGGAAGAAGATTATATCCTGACAGTCTGCCACCCTGGCTAGGATTTCTGAGCAGAGCAATGATTAAACTGAAAATGAGCTCTAGTGTGGTGTAGTGTGGGTATTCCCTGTATGAACAGTAATGTGATGATTGAGTAAGAAAGACAAGATGAATTTACTTTTCAACACGCTAAATAATCAGCTGCTGCAAATTGCACAGTGTGTACCATCTTGGCATGTCCACATTCAAAAAAGTGAGACTGAAGAGGCTGGAGCAAAGAGTGACAGGGAAAAGGACCTGCTGTAAGTCAAAGCATTTGCCAAAATAGTCATTGTGAGACACCCCAATGGCAATGTGCTAGCACCCTCGAAGAGGGGAAATAGTCTGCTTTTCTGATGGAAAAGAGACAAGGACTGTCAGCTGGACACTGACCAAAACCAAAAAAAGTGGGTTTCTAATTGGCTGTTTTTCTGAAAGATAAACATTAGTCAAGATATTAATCTCAACAGAGGGGTAGCTGATAGAAGACCAAATGAAATGTTAAGACGTTTAGAGGAGTTAATAGTCTTCTTACTCAGATTTTTAGATGAAAACAGCAGAATCAGGGACAGTATTATTAAGATACAGACCTAATCCATGCCACACTTCTCTCAGCTGCTACAAGATTTCACTCCAGGGATGCTGACAAGATGAGTTTCCATGGAAGCAAGAACAAAGAGGAACTTTCCAAGGAGTAATATTTAAATCTTGAGCTCTGAATTTCTGTTTATACATAAGCTTTTGTACACCTGGTTGATGGGGAAGATTTTTAATCTAAAAAATGAATGACTTGAATTGCAGTGAGAGTTCGCTGCAGGAATCTGAACATTCAATGCGAATTCTGTGATGAAATTGTGTAATGTAACATACATGGGATTCAGAGATGTCTTTAATCTGAAAGGCCACTCTGTCAGAATTATTGTTTATACATATCATGGGTTAGAGTGCTACAAATGACATCAAAATAAAAACCAAAAGACAAATTCATACATGCATTCATATCAAGTTTCCCAGAAGCTGATTTGGGTAAATTGGGACATAGATAAAACCATTTGTGGCTTTAAGTATTTAACACTTGATTGAGGAACTTGTCAGAACAAAACTATTATTTTTCATTAAAAATTTATAGGAACAGTACAATTTTGTACAATTCAAACTTTATCTTCTTCATGTCCACCTCCAGCTCACAGGAGAGGAACCTTGCTGGTTCCATTATCCTGTGTTTCTCACGCTAAGGGATTGGCGAACTCTGTGAACCTAATAACAACCCAGTTCTAGTCTTTCAAAACTAATGTGTGTCAGCCTCTTAATAATTGCCACTGTACTGACAGACTTATTCCTGTATACATCAGCATATCTATCAGGCCCAGTACTATCTTTGCTTTGATATTACATCATATTCTCACTTTTCTCCAAGGACTAATGATTATAACTCATGGTCACTCAGAAGCATCTATCCAATCAGTATGGACAGTAGAGTTGAATCTTGTTAGAACTTTTACTTCATTCCATTCTGTTTATATTAATTTAGTCTATTTGCACTTTTAATCCTCTAATTGGAAGTACGGTAAAGTAGGTGTTATGGAAAAAAATTTTCTTGGTGAATTCATTAGTTGTTTTAACTTGGCTTCTTGCTGAAGAGCTGGATTAGAAACTCTTCCACTCAACGGCTTTTGGGTTTGCTTTAAATAAAGAGATAATTGAATGGGCAAGAGATGCCATTCACAGCTCTCTGGATCCAGACAGACATCTACTGTGGGTTGCAGTGTAGTCATGGAGGTGATGAGACTCAGCCCTTAGGACTGCTCTTTGGTATTGTACAGAGGAGGAAACACTGTCTTGTGGGAGTAGTTAAAGAAGGAAGGAATGAACCTTGTCAATGTCCATTGTCCAAAGTCCAAAACTGATACTTCTTCAATAGGTCCATGTGTTGGTGGAAATGGAAGCAGCAGGTGACACCTCTGAAGAGTCTCTTGCGACATTTTCTGCAGAGCAGGGTGGCTGAGGGGCTGTTTGATCTGCTCAGTCGGCTCTGAGGTATCATGGCATAGGCATCTTCAGTGCTGGAGAGATCTTGCAGTCCAGCTCTCTGGAGGGTAAAAAAAGTGTATTTACATTTCCTTTTTCTAGGTAGGAAGGAAATGAATTATGTCCTCACAGGTGTGACTTGGGGAAGGAAATGAATAAGATCTGTGCAAGAGGCTTTTCTTTTAGGAGTCAATAAAGGAAGTCCAGTGCCAGCCATGGAAGATGCTGTTTAGAAACTGAAGCAGTCAAAACCTGAGGTGGGTAAAGTTTATGACATCAGCACCTGCCATCTGAAAATTGTACAGATCCAGCGTTGGACACCATGATCTTTTATCAGTTATAGCTTTGGGCAGCACAGTAGAACTTGTCTAATTCCTGACCTCCTGAGTGATGTTCATTAAAAGCAAAAAAAGCAGATGAATTTCAGAAATGCTTTACTGGTTGTATCAAAATGTTAGGGTTCAGAGGGCACTGTCAGCTCTATGAATCCTACCCAGCCACCCTCAGAGCGTCCTCCTCCCGCCCACAACACAGCACCCTATGGCAGCCCCCCTGGCTTCCGCCCATCTGCCCTTCCCCTGGGCATGGCTGGAATGGCAGGACAGGCTCTGGGCAGCCCCCAGCTCTCATAAGCCTCAGGGAGTCCCTGGTGCCCATGGTGCCCATGGAAGCAGAAGATTCTCCTTATGATCCTGGGAGCCAACTTCTTTCCCAGTAATCCATCAGCGAGGTGATGGCATGGGTAATGAGTGATTGCATACCTTGGCCTCATGTCAACAAAGACTTACATGAACCAGAGTACCTAGTCTGGATCAGAAATGATATGCTGAGACTGATCTTAACTCAATTCAAACTTGTAAATCACAGATCATAAACTATAATGAGACTTCACTTTAAGTAAGGACAAGAAGAAAATCTGTGTCCAAAACACCTTGTATACAGCGCAGACTTGGCCATCAGACACGACGATGACATAATGTTGGTCTTTATGGTGTCAGCCTTTTGCAAAAAGCCAAATTGACTGGACATTTTTCTTATTCTTTTTTAAAAATATATTTTATAGTAAAAGAAACTACCTTGATTCAGACTGCTTGTTGTACATGGAAGAATCTTCTGATACTTATTTTTGAATTTTTCAATAAAATGTAGCAGCTGAAGTCAGGTTTTTTTACCTTTTATTTTGAAAGAAATTATCAGAGGTTAGCTTATCTCTTACTTTTTTTGATAACCTATCACAAACTGAGCAGGATTTGTGAGAAACTGATGCTAAATTTCTGTGGATATGGCCCTTCCATATGGTCGGAAACTTCTGAACATAAGGAAAAGTTTTTCTCTGGCCAGAAAGGTTGAATGGAAAAATTCAATTATTGTTTGATATGGAAAGAGAAGGTGAGTCATGCTCATTTCTTCCATGGTGAACAGCATGGACTTTCTGCATCCAAAGACACAGAAGTAATTACTACTAGCAAAAGTGGGAACAGACTGACCAGCACTATTGGGAGGTAATGTGCTGCAGCAAATGCCCTGATGTCCTGTTGATATGGTAACAAAAGTTTTTTCCACTGAACAACTTTTTTAGTCAGTCAAATTTTGAATAAGTTTGATAACAGCACATCTTACTGTCTGTAGGAGGCAGTTTGATTGAAAAAGGAGGGCAGCACTGTCACACAGAGAGATTGCTTTCCAACAGTTAATGCTCATCTGCTTGCATATAGCTTAATGTAGTTGAAAGATAGTATGATCATGGATTTTACTCCTGGAACTTCTGGGATCTTGTAGCCAGTTTATTATTTTTTAGGAAAACTAGAAGGTCTCCAGGCTGCATATGTACACAGAGGTGTATGAGCCATTTGTTCTGTACTGGAGCAGTTCTGGATTCTGAGGCCACAGGGAAAGAAGAAAAGGCACACAGGATTGCACCTGGGGTGCTGTTCTTCTTTCCCTGTGTGGATCTTGGAACACATAGCCTGTGAAAAGAGGCTGAGGCAGATTACTGTGTTCAACCTGGAGGAGAGATGGCTTCAGAGGGACCTAACAGCAGCTCCCAGTGCCTATGGGAAAGCCATTGAGGGTACAAAGCTGAGCTCTTTGCTGGGATGCACAGAGGAGAAGGGGCAGGTTTCTGGAATTGAAATTAGGTTAAAAGGTGAAGGGGGCATGGGGTAAAGGCAAGGGATGGGAGATACATCACCTCATCTTTGGAGGTTTACAGACAGCTGACAAAGCCCTGAGCAGCCTGAACTGAATTCAATCTTGACCCCGCTTTGAACAGGAGGTTGAACTAGAGACCTTCTCAAATCTCCTCCAACCTCAACGAGTCTATGTCTTCTTTGGATAATCAAAAGCAGTGTAGCATGACCTCTTTAGCATTACAAACATAATATGCTCTTTGTAAAATCTGATGTATTATTATCATGATTCGATCAATTATGATTAACTTTACCACTTATTATATTGTAAAAGAATATACAATTTCCTTCTTGACTCTAGTCACCTTACTTCTTTAAAATCATATTTTGATCTTAGTCATAACATTATCTGACTCATCCTAAAATAAATTATTTACATTATCTTCCCATGGTCTCAATGATGAGGGTTTTTTCCTGCAAATACCTTCATCATGTTTGATCATTGTGTGACAATTATGTCTTTTCTGAATGAAAATTCTGCTTTTAATAAAATCAGGCAAGGAGATTATCTTCATGGGACCAACATGGACTTTGTTATGCAGAGAGTGCAAGTCTTCTTAAGTAGTGTGAGATGATAGGGTGGATTTACTTGGAAGAGCACAAGCTGCAAAGGGTTTGTATTCTAGGCCATGAAAATTCAAATCTGGCTCTTCAGCAAAGATGGAGAAGAATACTTTCTGCTAAGGCAGCAACAGCATTTACTTCCTAACACTGTCAGAAATGTTCATGTCAAATAAAAAGCTCTTTCCTCCTGAAATCTTTACTTCTGAACAGTTTATTTTGTTTTAAGATGACCTTGAATTAGGAAGGGAAAGAATGTTCTTTGGTTTTGTCATTTTTTGCCTTTGTCCTGCACCAGAATTTTTTATTTGTTTACATATAATCTGCAGCAATATAAAGAAATAATTATAGGAAAGACAAATAAAATTGTTCTGTAAATTTCCCACTTCTAATTTCTTTTATTTTTCTACTATGATATCTTCTTTAACCCTCATAGTGCTAATCTAGACCTCTCATTTTCCTCACATAACGTCAAAGAATAACTCAGGTTTCTCTTTGAGGAATACATGTAAAAGCATTTATTATATTTTCCAGCATACATCAAGGTGTTCAAATACAGAAAATTATTCAAATTTCATTTCAATGCCATTAAAAATATATTTTTCAAGCTTATTTAAACAACTTAGACTCACAAGAGCTAGTGTTTACTTCATTTAGCCTTCCTTTCTTTAATGAGCTAATATTGTTCCTCAGATGACATTTATGAGTGCCTGCAAAACTTCCTGGGTGACTTAGGTCAGAGGATACTGCTGCAAGCTGTAAATTTGGATGGGAGGTGCCTCAGGATGATCCTGTCCTTGGGGCCACCCTAATGATTCCCTGCTAGAAGACCCTCTCTGTGGTTGTTATGATGGAGTCATGTTGCTGGAGAGAGGGTTTGTGTCTGAGCAGGTCCCTGGCACTGGGAGGAGAGTGCAAATATCCAGGTATTTCAGTATGGTGCTCCCCAGAGCTCCATACTGAGCCCTCTGCCTTCTCTCATGGGTGAGGCCAAACTTGGATTTCTGGCTCTGCAGCAGCAATAGGAGAGCTCCAAAAGGGCTGTATGGTCTAGAGAGGGCACTTTGCAGCAGTCTTGGCTGTATCTTTTAACGCTTTGCTTTGCATGTGTATCACACACATGAGCAAACAGTTAGGTGTTGGACAGATTTGTTTACAAGGAATTTGTTAAGTATTTTCAAGTTCCACGAGTGCAAGAAAGAGGTATTTCACTACTTGCCCATCGTGAGGAATATACTTTTTTTGGTCTTTTTGTGTGAAAGACCTTCTGACCAAGTACAAGATTTTAACTAGCCAGGAATAGAGCTTAACTGTTATTTAATAGGCTCAGGAGCAGTAAAAGATCAAACCAGAAAGACCCTCTGGTTCCTTGCCAAAGTAATAGTACCATATTACCAAAGTAATAGTACCGTGGACTTTCTATGCATAAAGCATTTCTTTTAGAATCTCACACAAATTCCATCAAGAAAAGAGAATATTATCCCTCTAAATACAAGAAAAACATTTGCATGTATTGAAACTTAGCAGGTTCCCCTTCATAAAGGTAAAATCAAGGTTTTGCTTTACTTTTCGTTAATGATTATGTAGTTCCTCTGATTTGGAATTGTCAGACCCAGCATTAAATAGGGAGAAATGTCTTTCCGTAGTGAAAGTGGGACATTAACTGCAGTGACCTGACCAAATTCCAGTCTGAATATTTGCACATACTTAAATAAAATGCCCTTTGACATTTCTGTTAACGATAAACATTTTTTATCCCAATGATCTTCAACTGAGGAATACTGATAAAAAAGTCTTTACATTTCATGTGAGAGTGAGCTGTATTACATGGATGGGCAAAACTAATCTGGGCTATTAATGTGCCACCACGTGTAGAAAGGTTGAGGATCCTGTGGAAACCAGTGGCAGAACTTCATTATATTTCCTAAGCACAGGATGCCACTTACCACTCCTGGGTCTGGTTTTGTCATCAGCCTCACATGGCATCTTGTGTAATTACTTCACTACTTCATAGAAAATATCTATCCCCCCTCTAAATTAATGTAACTTAAAAACTGACCACAATTTTAAGTACAAATAATAAGTATCTTATAAGGTCTTTATTTCAATATAACTATTATGAGCAAGGCAAATGAAAGTCTCTTTTGCTTAAGGTTTTCCATTACAGGGCTCCATTTTTCAGTTACTTGCACCAAATGACCTAAGAACTCTTGTGATTTCCATGGAGGGTAGACGCTTTGGCCTAAGTCTTTTGGGAATTTCATCACGAATGGTGTGCATTTTTCTTCCTGTCTGTAAAGAGCTCCCCAGATCTGGCTGAATTATGTGCTTCTTGAAACCTTAGTTCTTACTTGCTCAGCAGTGACCTGGCAGAAGTTGGCGCTTAGGTTTCCGAAGATACCATCTGCACTGGGCATCCTCTGTCCCAAGGCTATAGGAGATGAACAGAACTTTCCCTGTAATTTCTCCTCCTGTTGCCATGCACGGCTATGGCACAGCATCTAATAGCAGGGTCTAATATCCTCTGCTCCTGCTGTTTTTCCTTCTGGTGCCCTCGCAATGAAGAGATGGAGGCAACCTGAGGGGAATGGGAAGGATGTAAAATCAAGGAACACAGGATGAGGGAAAATCTGCTCAGAGCTACTTACTCAGCATCACAGAAGAATTCAGCAGTACGTTCAAGCATAAAATTTGCTTTTCCTAGAATAGCATTATGGTTGCCAGTTATGCCGTGTAACATGGGATTTCCTGAATTATAGTCTCAAATTCCATGTCCTCTATTAAAACATAGAGGTGATTGATTTCCCTGTATATTCCAGAAATACAGTCTTTGAAAATCTGATAATCTACTACTAACTTTGATCTCCATCTTCTCTGTGGGTGTTTTTGTGTTTCATCCCTCATATTGCGTGGGTAAACCCACTTCTGAGGGTTATAACAGGAGGTAACAAAACCCACACATTCACATGTAGGATTTTCGCCACTGCTAGATTGAGATATGCTTGGCTGACCTCAGGATGGGCTGCAAATGGACTTTCAGAAAAGCAGGCTTTTGGGGAGGAAGGAAGAGAGTAAGGCTGAGAACAAGCTGAAATACCAGTTTTCCTCCTGGATCTGAAAGTGTTGAATGGTTGGGGAACAAAGCTTTCTGGTGGTAACCCCAGGCCCCAGTGCAGGGGGTGGGTGTGATAAAGGAGTCACAGTGGTGCGTCATGCTGGATAAATGGTTTTGAGACCATTAGAGTTTCCTGACACTTGGTAGATCCCTCTGAACAGCTCAGTCTGGGTGGAGTGACAATATTCACAGGGATTCTGGAGAATAAACTTTGTGATCAGGTCCATTTTTGCTGATCTTCACCTTTTTTATCCATATCCCACTCTGGAACCCATCTGGGAGCCTCCACTTGAGCTGATATTCAGTGCTATTCAGTATGTGAACTAAAGCCACAGTGAAAGCCATCGAGAACTGGTGGAAATGAACAACCCTGAATACATTTTTCTTGTACATGTGCTGGCGCTTCACAGGCCCCAAACTTTGATTTCCAGGGACAAGCAGATTCTGTGTGCCTGGTGAACACACAGCTGGCCTCAGCAGACCACAGTATCTGCTGACCAAGGCTGCCCTGGAGGGGCCTTGCCTATATCCTCAAGTACACTCACTCCTGCCACCTCTTGCAGATGAAGCTGGAGGCTGTTGGAAAGAGCTGGATCCTCTACTGCCTTCACTACCTGATGTTGTGGGTCACCTTTGCCATTTCCTGTTCCTGGTGGCAGCAATGCCTAAACACAGTAAAATTTTGTTTCAAACAGCTCTGTCGTCCTGGTCTTCCTCAGCATCCTTTCCCCTGTGGCACCGTGTCTCCAGGCACAGCTCCTCTGCACCGTGACTGTGCTGCTGAAGATTGTCTGTGCTTGCTAGAGTTCCTCTCCCTATGCCCCTTTCCAGCACTCTCATTAGGAATGTGCATAATTCTGTGCTTGTAATTAGTAAATGCTGTTTGAGGCCTAATTATACTGTATGTTCTGGTTTATCAAAAGCTGCTCATCTGTTGTGTGAAAAACAGTTTAGGAATCTCAGGCTGCCTTCTGCAGGAGTCCTCCTCCTTTGAAGTGGGAAGATCAGAGTCACGGCTGGGTCAGCACAGCACGAGTTCTGCCTCCGCTCAGGGTGCCGGGTGTCAGCAGCGGAGCAGGATGGGCTCCTGCTGTGCAAACGTGGCTGGAGAGCTTCACATCCCACAGTGCGGCCCAGAGACAGCCATAATCCCCTGCTGAGCCCCAGGAGCAAGCCATGTCAGAGCTAGCTGCATTCCCTCCTTCTTCCTTCCCTTTCCTCTCCTCTTCCAGTTAAATCTTCTTCTTCTTAAGCATTTTCTTTTAGTAGTGACATCCAGCTACCTTTTTCTTTTTTAAGAACAATTGATATTCACACAACCCTGGAAAAAAATACTTTGTGCATAGGCCACAGGTCAGCATTTTCAATGGAAATCATAGTGTGTAGTATCACAAGCTATTTTAAATCTAATGAGAAATGCAGGAAATCCTGCAGTGAAATGAAGCTGACCTTGGTGACCGTGACTGTCTCTCATCATTGCATGTACTAGTGCAGTGTAAAACATGTAGAAGTCTGGTCTTAAATAGGGAGGCGCAAATATTTATTCTACCTAATATTTTATAGAGAATTGGGAGTAAATATCTTTGGCAACCACCAGCCCCAATATCTACTCTTTTGACTGAAGGAATATATTTTACAAAAGAGTTGAGTCTGTGTAATAATAAAATAAAGAAGAAATATTTTCAGCATGTATTACAGGATAAACTGAACCAAAGATATACTGACATTTTATTTTATTGCATTCCACGTTTGAATATATTATTAAGAGTTTTAGGGGGTAGGGGTAGAATATCTGGGAGTTATCCAGTGTAACAGCAAGGATCAAAAGAAGGTGCTCTCTTGGGAAATCTGGCACGTGCAGGCATTAATAACATAAATAATCGTGTGTCCAGGGCAATCATCACATTGCTGGTTTTGGACAGTACCTCTTCTCTTCAACAAATTAAGATCTCTTCTCTTTACAGATGGAACACCTCCTCTACACTAATTTGTGATTAGCAGGACTTGAGCTAACTGGAGCAGCGTAGAGTGATAGTAAATGAGATTTGCCAAATGTAATGGGTAGCTGACTGAGAAAAGATCTACTGGTGATGCAAGCTAACCTNCAGGACTTGAGCTACCTGGAGCAGCTTAGAGTGATAGTAAATGAGATTTGCCAAATGTAATGGGTAGCTGACTGAGAAAAGATCTACTGGTGATGCAAGCTAACCTCATGCCACTGAGAGATGTATTACATCATCCTGTCCCAGGAAAAAAAAAGGTGTGATGTGGAACTTAATCTTTTGGGTGTGTTAGCAGCTCAAGACTGTCTAGAGAGTAACAGGACAGGAGTGAACGCCATCCTGTGTCTCCCATGGAGGCACCCAACAGAAAATTTGAAGACAAAATGAAGAAAATCAAGGTGTGTGTATCAGCACCTGCCAGCAGCAGGATGCTGCAGAGGCTTGCTGCACACAGCATTTGTCCCAGGACATCCAGACACTCTCTGTCCTGGACACCTGACAGATTGAACAGGAGGAGATGCACAGTGACATCAGATAAATGTGACATCATGATAATACATCTTGTTAATGGCACTCCTTGTTTGCAGGGCTTATGTGAACTCTTTTGTTTTCTAGAAAAAAGGACAAAGTTTAACATGGTTTGTAATGAAGCATCTGCTCATGCCTAAAGAAAGCTGTGTGTGTCACATGCTGAGAATTTAAAGAGTATGTATAATATGTAAGATTAACCCATATGTTTTTACTTGCATGTGCATGCCTACACTTATATAAAATATATCTTATTATGAAGTATCAGGTATATGTATGACAGCAGGAGCTATGCACGTTCCCTAAGTATTCCCCACACCCTGAATGTGAAGAAAAAAAAGACAAAGACTCATTCCTGCAGAAGCCTGAAGAAAGAGAAAAAGGTTCCTGACCTGAAAGTTAGATTATGTCACTTGTCCATATTAAAATATGCTTGTGAGCCTCACTGGGCAAGGTTTCAAAATACACACCCCACAGCTTCAATTCTTTCATTCAGTCATATTGAGCTTGCAAAGCAAAATACTGAAGTGATCTCAGAATAATGATGCAGAAGTTTTGTTTTGGAGAAAATCAGACAATCCCAGACTATACCTGCAACAAGTTCAATGCTCTAAGCACACAATATGCTCAGACTTTGGGAAAACTGCCTAACAGGTTTTCAATAAGTTCTAGACTTGAAACACATATCAAGATACTTATTTTTAGTGTCAGCAACAGGCAGTATGTCCATAGCAGGATATTTTGGCATCTGATCTGATAGATTCACTTATATAATTGAAATAATAGCTTGGATTTTTCTACTCTTGGCTTCCTATTGGGGAAAAAACCCTGAAAAGATGAGGACCATGAATCATAAAAAAAATTGGAAATTTTGTGGTATGTATTATCACTTGGCCTGTTTTAACCAAATAAATTTAGGGAATGATATTATGTTTCTGCCAGATGATTTAAATGTTCTCTGAAGTCACTGATTCAGCAGTGCTTCTATGGGAAAGATTGTTTTGATGGTAACTCATTAAGGAAGATAAAGTCAACATGCACATTGATTTTAAAATTCTCTCTTGAAATATATACAGCTGATTGTTTATTATCTTGGAATCTGCCGGGATTGGCACCTAATTTGTTTAACTCCTTAGAACTGGATATAGAGAATTTAACAGGAAGACTTATTTACAGATATTGGCTTTAGTTCACATTCTGCACCATGTGCAGCTGTCTTCTGGGTCAATGTGATTATAGGAAAGGAGATAGATCATGATCAAATTCTCATAATCAATTACCCTTCACTAACATTACAAGAGCAAACTGAGGTTAGTAAAAAAATTTATTAGGCTTTATAAGGTCTAGAAATCTTCATTATCCTCTTTTTCATACCAGCTTGGTTTTTACACTCAAACTTAATCAATTTCATGACAGTAAGCATGTATTAAGATGGTTTATCATAAGGAGACAAATTGCTTTCTATGTTATGGTATATGACTTTTTGAAACTATGTCACTTGCAATAAACCATCACTACAGATTGTTTGTTGAGAATCAAATTTCTTCTGCAGAAGTAAAACTGTGCCTCAAATAAGTCAGTTCTTGGTGTCTGTGATAGCTTATAATAAGTGAAAAAGTGTATGGGAGAGTAATTGACTGAGAGTTCAAGGAGAAATAAGAAACAGGAAATCAAAAAGTTTCCAGAGAGACCAGACATCATGTGAAGGTGAAGGAGAAGAGCAATGGGGACGGTGAATACGCTGAGCTGACCTGGGCAAAAGGTCCTGAAGAGTCCCTCCAACTTACTGGGTACAGTGAACAACCACTCCCATTCATAAGCTCTGCAAATTCCACCACAATACTGCTTCCCTAGTATGTAATCACAATAGGATCTTTCTCAGACTGAGAGTTATAGCCATAGAAAAAACCACACAAGATTTTGATGCTTTCTTTTTCTATTGTTTGTATGTTTCTGACTGAATAACAAGCTGAATGATGGAGCTCTGATCTTCTTCAGGTCCCAGCTATACTTCATGCATAGCATTAACAAATACAAACTATCATAATCAGAAGAAGTCGTGATGCATTGGTGACATTTGCAATGCTTTGCTTTTCATCATCTGCCATACCAGGGAACCTTCAGAGTCTGCTGCTGGCCACCGCCAGCGAAGGCCGCCTCTGTGTTTTGTCTGGTCTAAAAGGCCACACTCCTGAGAGTAAAATATGCCTCAATGCCCTGTGAAGAGAGTCTTGGCTGAGGTTTCCACTTGCTTTTGCAGCTCCACTGTCCTGGCACACAGCTAAGTGAATGGCTTGTGGCTGTGGTTGAGTAAACCTGAACAGGAGAAGCGCTGAACTTCTGACTGTCACCATGGGAAAGCATAGGGCTCTCCACTATGACCCTCCTTTGTGTTGGTCCCTTGTGCTAGATTATATTCTCTCCATTTTTGAAATATTACTACTAGAAGATTTGAGAGCTGCTTTACAAAGTGTCATATTTAGCCCCTGCTTTGTTTAAAGGTGTGTCAATGTCATACTGTTGTGTTAGGCTGGAGAACTGAGATGCCATTTTCAGTTTACTGCAAGCCACTGGAAATACTTTCAGGTTTGTAACCACAGAAAAATCCTTCTGTTTTAGATATGGTCAAATATAAATTCACTGGCAACAGAAAGCTCACTTGTTTGACATCAAGAATGTTTCCCNNNNATGTTTCCCCTCTGAGGTAATATAAAATGCTTTGAGGTACTTTTCTTGAAACCTTGACATTTGCTTTATTCTCTATGATTTTAAAGAGGTTTTGTGTGCTTCTAAAGCACAGAGAGAATTTAAAGCTACAGCTTTGTGAAAAAGTGAGGTTCAGCGGTTAGCACATTAAGTGAGATTCAGGGGACATCAGGGAAGTTCTCACAACACTCTGGAGTAAGTCTCTATCACTGTTCCTTATTTTTTGCTTTAGTCAACGTGGCTGTATCAGTGGTTATCTTTTAATTTTTCTTGCACACCCAAGCTAAGCATGATAGCAATTGTGATTATTTTCGTGATTTTAAAACATTGAGCTTTTTGATTAACTTATTTTAAAATTATGCAAATCTTCAGGTTTTGCAGGTTTAATAGCAATGAGAATTGCTGAGTAAGTCTTAGTCTTGAATGAAGGTCAATAAAGCACTCATTACCCTTAAATCTTTCTGTGTGGACTTGACTTACAATTTTGCAAAATGTGTTTCTGGTGTGTTTATTTTTATATTTTTCTTTTCTTACTGTGACAACAATAAAAAAGTAATTCTTATGGGGTTATATTCATATCCTCTCTGGTAATGGCTGGACCACGGTGACAATATTGGGAGCTTAATGCCTTGGAAGACCTCACTGTGATAACACTGGTCCCCTTCCAAACCTGACTTAAAGAGGTTCTAGGTTACATGGACTATGTATGCATAATTTCTCTGTATATTTATGAACAATCTAGCAGGTAAGGGCTGTTCTTATAAAGAATGTATGTTAAGCACACTACCAAGGACTTATTGGATATAAAATCACCCTTGCAAAAAATTGGTATCTTTTTCAGAAGAGTCAGCCAAGTGCCTAAAGCCACTCTCTGCAAATGAGAGTATGTTTTGCAGGGATGTCAGCTATGAGTTGATCCAAAATGATATAGATATTCAAAAATCTATGGATGAAGTGTTAGTCATAAGAACAAACCAAAGTATGCTGCTTTGCAATGATACAGTCTTTTTGTTTTCTTCTGTTTGGGGCTATAGAGACTGTGGAGTGCAATAAAATACATATGTGGAAGTCAGACCCTCCTCATCTTCACCATGATCAGCTGACTTCATGCATGACCTTCAGATTGAAGCTACAAAAGGGACATTCAACATTAGAACTTAAGATGTGAACAATCCAGAGAATTTTTGGATGATTTTCTGAGCAATTAATTCCACAATCTGCCTAGGAACAATTACAGCTCATCCATGTGCCGTGCTGCATTTACCTTTTGAACACCATTCCTTAGGCACACCTCTGATGTTGGGAGAAGAAACTGGGGCTTGGGTTTAACCTCTCCTTCCTTTTCCCATCAAAACTCTGCAACCCTGTCGTGTCTTCTACTTCTCACTGCCCTAATGTCAGTTTTAGAAAACCACACTGTTCCCTGCTGCTCTGTGCGAGTGACCTGGGATCCCTAGAGCTGCTCACTTGCCACATCCTCTACTTCCAATGTNCCCATCAAAACTCTGCAACCCTGTGGTGTCTTCTACTTCTCACTGCCCTAACGTCAGTTTTAGAAAACCACACTGTTCCCTGCTGCTCTGTGCGAGTGACCTGGGATCCCTAGAGCTGCTCACTTGCCACATCCTCTACTTCCAATGTCTTGAGATACTGAACACTTCATTGTGCCACTCCCTTACCTTCTTTGCTCTCTCTCCTCCTGCACATTCATTCCCATATTCTTTCCATTTCCAGATTTTATCAGGACCTGGAAGGACCCAAGACAGGGTTAACAAGAAACTATTTTTGTGGGCAATGGGAAAATTGGTGGTCAACTACCAGCTTCAGTGTTTGAAGTGTTTAGTGCAGGATAACAACTTATATGTTTTGAGAGTGGGAGGGCTTAGGGAATTGTATTACTTCCTCCTGTCTTGAATGTGGTTAGACTAAATCATAGGGTGTAGAGAATGAAATGCCAGCTGTGCTGCAGTACTGCACAATGGAAACAGCATCCACAGCTGCAGTCCTTGGTTTTGGTGACAATGTGAGCAGTATTGAGACAAGCAGTTTTTGACTTGTTTTTCTAAGAATAGCCCTGCCCTGCTGATGTACTCTTGGACACAGCTCTATTTCCAGAGAAGTGAATTTGAACAAGAAAGTCCAGTCAAAGCGAAAATGCTCTTGGATAGGTCAAATCCCAAAAGACCTGGTTATTTAAAGATTGACCTTTACAATTTCAGATCAGAGTCTGCACTATATTTCAATGACACTTATGTAAAACTCTTTATTCTGGATCTCTGCCTCATTAGCTATACTCAGTTTTACTGTTGAAAAATTAGAATTTTGATATAAATGAAGAGGACTAAAAAGGGGAAAAATAAAAGGGCTAATATGGAGGTACTACTAGTGTCTTATTAAGGAGAGAGAAAAGAAAAGATTTTCTTCACCGATGTAGAAAGTTTTGACACATAATTCCAGCCCTCTGGAAAGGATCAGCTTGGCATTTAAAAACCAGACAGCTTTGCATTGCATACTACAGGTGATTTTCACCTTCTGACAAAGAAGGCAGCAAAGCAGAACCCCACAAAGTATGCAAAAGGGCTGCTGTCCAGTTGGTTCATATTCAGTGAGCTGCAGTATCAGAGTTGCCCTTTGTGTAATGTCTGTGGCAGAACTATTTTCAGAAATGGCTTCAGCAAACAACTTTGAGACAGGATATAGGCTGAATATCAGCCCTTCTGGATAGTATAACACTTCTGGATTGTGTAAGACACTTCTCTGAGAGAATCTCAGGAATCTCTTATATTTCAGATATCTGGGAATGTAATTAATCTTTTTTTTTTCTTTATTTTAGGACTGAAGTTTCTGTTTATTTTCAGTTTAACTTAACTGAAATTTTATCCTGCTAGTAGGAATGACATGGATATTTATACATAGCATTAAAATTTGGAAGGCCAGAGATGGATGGTTGACATTTGAAGGCCTATTCTTCTTAATGGGATTTGCATTGAAACATATGATTAAAGACTTGAGCCATCCTTCTGGACTTTCACGATCTCTAAAACCTATGCCACAAATTCTCCTGAGATTCTTCAAGTAAAACAAGGGAAATACAGACCCTTCCCCCAGCTGTTAATGTGCTGCTTGCAAATCTGGGGGAAGATCCAGCCATACAGGGTCTCCCATGAGGGAGGGAAGATGCAACAACCAGTGCATAGTGTTCTGCCAGAAATCAGGATTAAGGGAGCTGGAAAACAGGGAGTGTTGTCATTCTTGTAGACCCTGCAGTTCTGTGCTTGTCCTTTTCCCCTGCAGGAACAAGATCAGATGGATTTTGAGTTATTGAATCAACAGTGTGTTCCTGGTAAGTATTTGTCCAGTCCATTTCCCTGTAGGATGTCAACACAAAGGTGGGGAGGGCACCTCAGAGTTGGGATGGCACATATACACTGGTATTTACTTTTGGCGTTGGAAAAGTCAGTGTACAATTTTGTCACAAAATGTAATAGGTTTTGACTGTTAAAGACAATGTAAGGCAGAAATTTAAACTGTATTTTTAGCACCTCCACTTTCACTACAACATTTTTTTTTTGTATTAACCCATTGTTATGATCCAATGTGCACATTTACATCAGTACCTCTGCTTCCACTGGGTTAAGTGCAGTGCTGCTCAAGTCTGCCTCCTTACCTAGATCAATGAAGGGCAAAAACAAATCTTCTGAGGGGATGAATGTTCGGCAAAATCATTTTGTTTCAATTCACAACATCTCTTTCATTATCTGAGGGATGGCTGGTAAACTGCAAGTCTGGTCTGTCTTGTTTTATTAGGGCGTTACAACTAGTTCACTAAAACAATTTGCAAGAAAAAACTCCTAAACTGCTCTCTCCAGTCCTCATGCTCCTCTACCTCCTTCCAAACTGGGGAATTCTTTATGTTAGAACAGAACCCTTTAAAAGCTAGTTTTTTATTTTTGTCTGAGATTCATTCAGACTATCCATTCATTTCCAGACCCAGGTCATGAATTCATGCTTGCCCCTTATAGTTTGGGACAACATCAGTAGCCAGAGGCACCCCCCAAGGGTCGAACCTCATCTGTGCAAACACACTGCTTGAAGCTGTACAGAGGCTACTGTCAGTCTGGGTGGAATAATGTTTGTGTGCACGGTGCAGATGAGAAGAGGTCATCCATGGTGCCTGCAGGGAGATGAGCCCTTGCCTCTGAGTGTTACTCCTACGCCTCCAGAGAGAAATACTGTTACTGGGGTTATTTATGCTCCTTTGTGGTCTACAGAAAGTGTCTGAGTCTCTTCTGGGACCTTGCTCCCATTCTTTTCTCTGACAAATCTTGGCTTTTGGGGTTTTTTGATTTTTTGCCTTTTTTTTTTTTTTTTAATTGGATTAGAACCAGTACGCTAGTTAGCTGAACAGCCGGAGAGCTGCTTGTCAGGCTCTGATTTTGCAGCAAGGATTTTGCAGGAGGCTGCTGATGCAGTGACCTCTGAGTGTGAGGTGAGGGCCGGGAATCCTGCTGGGAAACTGCTGAAGGACTGGCTCCTTCTGTACTGTGCAGGGAAAAAGAAGCTTGGCACTATGGTATCTCTGCTGCTGGTAGTGAGCAACCCTGCAGCAAAGTAATCGCTCTTCCCTGTGGCCAAAATATCTAATTGGTCACTGTAAATCAGAGCCTGGGTGTGGACTATCATATATGCAATGCAGAAAATGGAAAGATCAAAGGTTTTCAGCAAAACAGAGAATAAATTAAATTGACAGTATGGATTTCTTTACCAACTATCACTCTCCCTGAAGAGGAACTATTTAAGCCCTATTAAATGTTTTACAGACCAAGATTAAACCTGCTTCATTGTGGAGGCAGAGATAAGGGGACTCTATTAGCCAGCACTTTGTCCATCCANACAAAGGCTGCAAAACCTACTTTCTCTGTATGAGGCAGGTCAGGGACAGCAACCAAGCCTATTGCACCCTGGGAGGGTGCTCTAACCAGCAGCCTCTGAATCAAGCAATCTCTCTGAAAAACGATTTCTTCTTAAAGTTCAAAAACGCCTATGCAGAAATCTTGTGTTGAACATGGCAAGATAGAAAGGAAAATGTTGGTTATAACAAATCATTTTTTCCAAAAGATTCATGGAAAAATTCCTGAGCCGCTTTATATTAGGTATTAAGCCCACTCTAGTCAGAGGTGCAGCTTTACCAACAAAAGAAGTAATATCTACAAAGTGTTGTCTGTAGTCTGTTGGACTAGTGACAGTAACAATGCAGAACATTACTGGAGGCCCTGGCAAAAGAACAGGCACAATTTGTTGGCTGTGTAACTCAGGGTAGGGGAAGATGAATAGAAATGATGATCTAGTGAGTAGGTTACTGGATTGTAATGCAACAGAGAAGCCTCAACTCCTGACTTAGCTTCAGACTTTTTTGTTACTTCAAGGAAGATGCTGAAATCTTTCCTCTGTTACAGTTCCTCAACCTAAAAGAAGGAATATGATAATTTCTTACATTCACAGGGATGCAGACAAGGTAAATGATGACTGCAAAGCCTTGAGATATTGCAGGAGGGAGGGTCTAGACACAGAAATGCTCAATCCTATGTCTTTCAGTTAAGGAAAGAGAGCCCAGAAAATATTTTCTAAAGACACATTGGAAAGTTATTTTCCCCTCTCCCAAATGCGGCATGTAGAGACATATTTCATTTTATTTCTATCCTCTATTCCTTTTTAAGTCCATTCTTTCCTTCCCTTGTAGGCAGAGACACATGCATAGCCAAGTGAATGATGTCTAAGGCCTACGATGCTCCTGTGTTGCTTCAGGTCTGATTTGATGGTTTTCTGACACCAAAATAATCATAAGTTTTATATTTGATTTCACAGTGCGATTTCTGAGAATTTAATATTTCACTTTGACCCTCCAGATCCTTCAAAACAGCTTATAAAATCTGCATGGTGTGGGAGGGAGTATTTCTGGCAATCTTTGTCTTTCCAGGAGTCATTTTGTGTGAAGTTATTTTGATGGATTTGCTATCACATTAGTCAAAGATTTTCTCTACTAAAAATTTACGCATTTGTTATCACGTAGGAAAGCAAACAAAAGCCACTCATTTCTGGAAGATAAACATTTTACTCAGCAACTTTGGGAGTATTTTCCTTTGAAACTCAGTTTAAAGAAAGAGATGAGGCTAAATGCAGGCAAAATAGATCCAGCTGTATAAAGGCAGGCACTTCTAGAGCATGAATCATTTCCCATGACAGAGGGCATTGCACTACAAAGGTATCTGTTGCTCATGTTTGAAACCTGAATAACTTATTTAGGCTAGTTACCTGGTTTTGACTAGGCAAAGTTGGGCAAAGAATCCATATAATTGCCATCAATACGTATACATTTTAAATCATTGCATGACCTTCTCCAAGTGTTTAGACATAGATTAAAATAGGCTTTCCAAAAGTCAGACACCTAAAATGCTGAGCATTTTTGGAACTGTAGGACTTCTTACATACAGGACTTAGGTATTTTCTGGGGAAGAGATTTGACTCTGGCTTTATTTGGGTAGCTGTGCTGCTGATGTAATCTGGCCTCAATACTGCATGTCACACAGACCTCACTGCCACATGCCGCCTTTTTGGGTAAGAAAGCCCCATGACAAATGATCAATAACATTCAAACTAATCTTCTAGGTGAAGCCATGTGGTATTTCTGTTACTATTATTTTATTTCATAAGGACCAATCACCCTTTGCCTCCCCTGCCTCAATACCTGCAAAGCCTGAGAGAGGGTCCTGTGTTGACCCCACTTGGAGGTTGTTTTGCCACCTCCATGCAATGCAGGGTTTGTCCCTCCTGTGCTGTGTGCACTGTTTACATTGGCTAATGGGGGTGGCTCAGCCACTTTACCCCTCTTGGTTCCCCTGGGAATGAATGGAGATTTGAGCAGGGGAGACCCAACAGGGTTTCTTTGCAGTGGAAGTGA
>VZUA01091498.1:0-10654 GCA_013401035.1 Horornis vulcanius
ATGCAACACATATTAAAGTTACAGACATATGCATAGGACAGAGGGGTATCTACCATGCTAAAACCCAGTAACACATCACCAGTTTAAGCATCATGACTACTAAAAGCAAACTAGCTTATATTTAAAGTTTTAATATTCTTCTATCATTGAGGATGCAGCATAGGATTTCCAAGATGTGCAACATCAGTTATTCCAGTGTTACCATTCCTCAAGTTGTTCCACACAGAGCAATCATTACAGGTGATCTGGTTTCCCACATGCTGGAAGTGCGGTATCAATTCACCATTGAATAAAATTGGTAACAATGAAAGGCAGTGGGAGGTAGGTGGTGAATTTCTCTCTGCAAATCTTGTCTCATCTTTGGGGAAGTATCTCAGAATTCAAGTTTTAACCTATTCACTTAATGATTACTAAAAGAACGTGATGAGAGTGGGGGAAATTATCACAACAAAAGACCTAAAAGTCAAGAATCTAGCAAATACAGAGATGAGACTGCACCAAAGTAGCTCAAGCCATGTATGATGTAGTATAAAGTCATTATCTGATAGTTATTATCTATAACCACAACTCTCTCAATTCAGCTGATTAGGCTATGTATAATTTCCAGTGTACCCTGCCATAACAGATTTTGGACGTGGCTGACAGGTCACAACCCATGTTCTTTGTATTATATAAAGCCATCCTTCCTTGATGTAACTGGAAGAGTCATTTCCCAGCTCAATGTAACATCAATAACTAACTCCAGTGTTTTCTAAATCAATATATAGTAAGGCTTTGTCAATAACCTGAGGGTACATTTTACTGCCTGCATTATTACCAAACCACGTTTTTTTGGTTTCTTCTCTTTTTCAGTCCATACATAATCTTGCTAAAGGATGGTTTTGTTCAAATTCTGTTATTCAGTTTCATCAGTGAGTGAGACCAAAAAACCTCAAATTAACACATTAACGTGATTTCATTCAACAGCAGGCTTGTGAGTACCTGCAGAATCTTACAGAATCACAAACAACTCCCAAATACCAAATAAATGCTGAAGCAAATCATATTGGAAAGACAGGTACAAGCCCAAGAGGGCAACAAAGTAATACCAGAGGGGAAAAAAGACCATAAAAACCCCACAACACAAAACATCTTCTCAAAGGGACTTCATGCTCTTAAAAGCATACAATTTAAAATCCATTTGATGAGAAAAAGCCAGAAGTTCTGGTGGGCAGGTGAGCATGTCTTCAGCCTCTCAGGAAATTGTGCAGATTGTTACCCCGGCACCCTAGTTAGCAATCTCTGGAGAATGAGATCAGGACTACAAAGGGATGTGAGATGAACCATCTTCTGACTGGGAATTCCTAAGAGGGATAAGGAGCAAAGCTAGTCTGAATGAGACAAAATTACCACTCCATGTCCAGGGTGAGAAAAAATACAGGTTTATAAATTTTTCAAGTTCAGGGCAGAAACTCATACCTTTCAAATGTCAATGCAGGGTCTTTGTGAATCTGGTTTTCACTCCTCCCTGCCAAAAATAAATACATTATAATCAGGATGCAGAACCTTATGGTGAAAAATAATTATATTTCTACAGTAACAGGAAAGTTATTCTGTTAATTCAGTATCAGCTCACAAAGGGAGCCTTGTGTTACTTCTTAACAAGGTATCAACAGATTAATATAAAGTTTTCCCCCAAAGCTGGTTATACTTGTGGTTGATTTGTGAGCGTATCAGAGCTTGACAAATGAAACTGAGCTGAGCAAGCTGGTAAAGGTAACCTGCCAGGAGAAAGGGGATAGCTCTCCCTGCCTGGTTAATATTACCCACTTTGTGAAAAAAAGCTGTCATCAGGAGATTATCTTTATTCTAACACTCACACTATCCATTTACCCACCACGACTAAAAAAAAGCCAAGAACACACAACACACCCATGGCACTGCATTCTGCTTCTCTAAAATCTTACTCATTTTCTCCTGCTATTAGCATCATTACTCTCATTCAATCTTCCCTCAGCTCCCCACTTCCAACAACCCACACTTGTGTAGTATTAACGACTTCCAAAGACCATTCCACACTACACAAAACACAGCTGTTATTATAATCTTTCCCCTGAAGACACTCTGTTCATATAACCCTCTACCTCAACTTTTCAATTGTTTTTCTCTTGCTCTATATTAAGTTTAGAATTTCTTATCTGAGTTCTGTGGACATTAATAACTTTCATTTCTATCCACATAACCTAACCACTTATTGTGTCCTTTTTCCTTACCCTTTTGTTTCCACAAAGACTCATTTTTGCTGTAATACTCAGCCACCTCTCACACAGGAAATTCCATTACGCTTCTGCACTGCTCCCCAGGCGAAGATCATCTACACTCTGGAGGCTCTTTATTCCTTTCCTCCAGCAGTAAATTACCAGAGCAAAAATTAATCCAAATCCACCAAAATACCTCCTGCAAGACCACAAGCCAAAACACAAATGATATATGTTGCTTGCCTTCCCTCACAGACTTGCTCGTTCCGTTTTCCTCATAGTCTATATGAAGTTTAAAATAAATACATCTGCACCTGTGAGATGCTGACAAGTTCAGCTGGACAGCAATTAAATGAAGCCCTAGAGCAACACTGGCCTCCAAAATAAGTATGTTTTCTCTTCCTCTTACAGAAGAAAAAATGCATTTATTGGTTTTGCAGTACAACAATACGTGCTGCTGTAACAACAGTTTTCACCCAATACCTTTCTTTTACTACATACGATTGGAAGGGAAGGAAAGAATGATATACCCTAAAAGATCAACAGAACATGAAGACTAATGAGAGGAAGAAAAGGGTACAAAAGGCCTAAAATATAATGTAGAAGGGCTAAAATATACCATCAAAGGGCTCCCCTTCTCTTGAGCTGCTACTTTCAAAAGTCTAGTGAAAGCTCTTTCACTTCTCCAGCTGGTACAATGACAATATCCCTACCCTGATGCAATCTGCTTTCACTTCAGAGGGCACAGCAGCAAGAAAGACCAGAGACTGAAAAAATACTGCTCCTGGGAAAGAAAGGAGATACTTCTTTTCAGAGAGACCATAACTATTTACTTACTTTTAATCATGACAACAAACAATGACACGGACGAGGAAACTTTTGCAGAGCAAGGTGAAGGAGCAAGCACCTGTCCCAGGGCCTGGCTAAGAATAAACTCAGACCACCTCCAGTGAAACAAAGGAAGCTTTCTGTGTCCCAACTGCCTTAATGAAATAACCTTCTGGGCCCAAACAGCAGACTTAATAGTAGTGCAGGTTTTCCTTTTTTTTAACATAATTTCTCCACCTCAAACCAGAGTGGTTTGATTTACTGGATATATGTATGAATTCTGTTTTACTGCAAATAAAACATAAGCCTTGCTTCCGAGGTCACCTCGGTATCTCTCTACTAAATCATGTAAACCACAGCTTGCACTGGTTTAGGAAGCACTTTGGAAGGTGAACAGGTTTGGCTGACCAAGAATAACCTACCAGGATGCAAATTCCACTTGCCGTCTTTACATGCTGCCAGGTTTATAAGAGCAGGTCTGTCTGTGCTTGACATTTGGCATAATTACTATTGTAAAATGTTTTATATTCCTGTAAATTCAGACTACGACCTCCAAGTGCTTACAAACTGTGAGGAGATAACGAAGCAGAAAGGAAAGATGTAAGGAAAAAGTAGGCAAAAAGAGGAAGTGAGCATCAATGCCAAGAAAGATTGTGAGACCAAGCTGCCAGACCAGCATGGAGTCCTCAGCTGTAAAAAATGATGTGCAGAAACAGAATAATGTAGGATACTGCACACTGTAAAACATTATAATCAATTTGCTTCACTAAAATATAAAGCCAGAGGTGAAATTCTATGTAGCACAGTCCCTAAAACACCAGTTGTATTTCTCTACCGTGTTGTAGGAAGCATTTCCACTGAACTGCAATAAATTTTGACACAATACAGATGGATGGAAAGTCCAAATTTTTCAGGGACTTACACTATTTTTACTGTGATTTTGACTAAAGGAACAAGAGGAAGGATTGGAAGCTCTAAAGCATCTTGACTCTAATCTGTTGCTGAAAACCAGGTGTGAGGAAGGGAAGAAGAAAAACCAGTAAATTACTGCATATCCATCACCATTCAAGAACAAAATCTTCACTTATATGGGGGCATGGGGAGTAAGATTCCAAAACGAAAAATTAACAGACTTAAAACCATTCTTGCAATTCACTTTCCACATGTAAGATGCCAAGCATACACTGAATGCAACTTATTTTTGCCAGCTGCTTGGTAAGACATGCACGATTCAAGAACATGGAGTAACAAGCAGCTCCTTTCTGCTAATATATCTGAAAATATCTTTTTTGTGTTTTCCACAAATTCTTGTATCTCTCTTCAGTTACTTTACTTAAAGCAAGCGCATATTTTTCAAGAGCAAGCATAATCCATGTTCCTCACAAATAATAATCACAAGAAGGTTAACAGTATTTATGAAGTCTTTCTAATGCACATCCAGAAAACCCAGACTACTTTATAGGGATATGTATGCACAATCTTTGCCACTTCAGGTACTAAATCCTCCCTTGTTTAACACTTCTTTTTGTATAATTGGCAAATTTGATTATGAGCTTAATTTTTGCATAGTAAAGCTCATCTAGCCATTTTTAATTTCAAACTGGCTTGCACTCCATCATGACTAGCTGAATACTACAAAAACCTTTGGCATCGTGACCTCATAAATCTTGGAGAACAGAAGAAATTCTCATAGGAGCAGGGAACTGTTGGTAAGATACTTCTTCCACCGCTGACTGTACTCTGTCAGCTGTAACTATGTGCAAGTGTCCACACTTGCAAATTACACAAAACATGCATCTGAACTACCCTTCCATGAAATTATTTTCTCTGGCAAAATGACAGTCACAGGTAGAAAAGCTGAGAAGAAGAAAACGTTTGAAGTTGACCAAGCATCAGGGACTTTTCTGATGAAACATACAGCCATAATTTAAAAACTTAATAATAATACCAATAAAAAAAAATCTTGATGTACTCCACTACCAAGCTACAGAGTATAAGCATCACCCTAAGTACAGAAAGGACTTTCATAGATTTACCCATTCACTACATGAATGTGTAAATAAAATCCCAAACTATTTTGGATTTCTGTGAACTACAGAATTACATTACATATTGTTCATACATAAACTGAGGACATTAAAAAACCCCACTCACAAGCAAACACATAAGAGGCATTTCAGTTACCAATGACCTGTTTCAATCTGACATCTAAATATCTGATGTTAGATGGCTGCTGCTATTTACAGACTGATCATAGTAATTTCACTCCTCCATTGTTCACCAGGACCTCTCATTACATGCACTGTCTGGGTCTAAACCATGTTGGAGGCTACTGGGTACTGTCAAAATTGCAAGAAAAAAAGACATTCCATCATGGAACAAAACAGAACATCTTAGGAACATCCATTAACATATTCCAGCAGTGCTTTGGAATATTGCTACTCTATGTATGAGGAACAGGGAGGACAGGAGATTAAGCAGCTTGCTCAGTAACACATTAACTCCATATGCACAGCAAATAAAGATTTTCTGAATTTCAGCTGAATTACAGGATTTTCTCTTTACAGGTTTGTGGGTGTTTTAGTTTTTGGGGATTTTTCCCCTACTAGTGAAACCAAACAACAACTGGGTACCTTAAACTTCAGGAAACAACAGTGCTTACTACTAAAGGAGCAGGAATTGCAGACTACGGTAAATGCCTTTCTCTTCCAAAATAAGACAAATCACTGGCACTCCCATCACCCTCAGGTAGGGATGTATGTCAGTCAATGCAGTAAATATGCATGTTCCACTATACCTGCTGAAACAATGTTCTCTCCAACAAAACACCACCTCAATATTGAACTAAAGTATCAGTACGGAACTGAACACGAATGATGGCATTATGATCAAAAATGTAATTCCACCAACTTTCCCTATTTCTCAGGGATCTAACATGATGAAGCAGTCCTAATGAGCTGGGCAAGAACTATTACATGGACTGGAGCTGCAAAGACCAATGCACAGCAGAAGCTCTCCTGATCCACTCCTCACTATCAGTCTCTTTCCTAACCAAGTACAATAAAGTCCTTTCTACCCTGAAGCAAGGGTCTCTCATAGCCAAGTATGTCTGTACACATATCTAAGCACTTCCTGCCCAAACAGGTCCATTTTTAATTCCTTGCTTTAGAAAGCTGTTAAAACCTGGCTGTTGCCAGTCTAATTCAGCTGCAATACACTCACAGCTCAGATGGACCAGAACACAGAGTGTGCATTCATCCCTGCTTCCACCAGTGAAACGGCAGAACTGCAGCAGCCCATGCCAGCAGCGGGGCAGTGACGGGACTGATGCTGCAGCAGCAAGTGAATCCAGACAGACAGCTTTCTTGGCATGTGCTGAACTGCTCAGTGGTGGCCAGCCTCTGGAATCCTGAATTACTCCAAGCCCCACTGAGCCCCCTCTGCAAGCCTCCTGAGTAACCAGAACTAAGCCTGCAGGAACGAGTCCACTCCCCTCTGTAATCAACATTAGCATTTTTCCTGATGAGTTTGTACAAACTCGAATTCTAGCTTCAAAAGCTGGAAGTTTCCAAACTGACCAAACTCGGTCAATATCTTGGCTCCTATACCTATTCACTTGTAGAACTCACATATCTGCCACACTGTTCTCTTCGCCAGAGTGAGAGAAAATGGATCAAGCAGCTGCCAGCGGCTTAAACATCTAAGTCTGGCAGAAGGGGACGCATCCCAAACCTTCTAATTGCTAATAGTCAGTGCCACCTATGGTTGATGTTGCAGAAACAAAGATCCAAACAAAAGGAAAAAAAAAAAATGTTTGGAGCTCTTAACAAGGTTTCAGAAGTGGCTTCAGGAGAATTGATTAGACAAAAAAAGACTAATTTTCATCTATTCTAGATCATTTACCACTGTTGCACTAGGTAAGGCACTAGTATCAAAACTAGGCCCAAATACTTTATATGATTTTACAACAAAAAAATCCTAAAAACACACTGAAAGTTTGAAGTGTAGCTTTCTGTTTTCCTATCTTACCACACTTATCTCCTCACGTAAAATTCATCTTGTTTTTATTGACAACTCCATTTCAACGATTCAGCCTGGCTCTGCTGCTGCAGATGCTTTGTCCAGTGGTCAGGAAAATGATGCCAGAGAGTAGTATTTCATCAGGCCTTACAAAATCCTCCCCCACCACCCCAACAAACTATCAGCAGTAGACTATATTTTCAGGGAAAGTTAACCAACACAATAGACACAGTAATTCCCTCCAGAGGTTTCGCAGCAGTCTCAGTTCAGTACACAAGGCCATTAATTACACAACTGCCTTTAGCATTAGCAGGATTCTGGTAGTGACAGCACTGGTTGAGTTAAGACTGCCTTCAGTATCTGCACTGAAAATCTATTTACTTGAAGTTATGCAACACCTCCACTTCCTCTCTCCCTTATTATGGGAGAGCATGGTAACAGAAAGAAGAGGGGTGGAGATGGGGAACAAGCATTTCACAATCTCAAGCAGTGCACAGCTACCTTTCAAAAACAGATCTAATCTGGAATTCACCCCTAAAATCTGCCCAAATTGATAAAAACACTCAGGCACCAACACTTACTTAAAACTTAGATTAAGTATTTCCAGAGGAATAGCTGTGTAATAGAGGTAGCCAATGCTGGAATCAATCGCATACTTCCAATATAAGCAAGAATTCTTCTTAAAATCTGATTTATTTGGTTGGAGTTGTATTTGGTTTGGGGTTTTCTTCCTCATTTGGTGCCTTCTCCATCACCCTCCCCCACGATACAGCAGTCTATGGCACACCAACCTGTATTCCAAAATTCTCATCAAGATTCTAATGTCAGTCATGTTCAGTCAGTAAAGATGGCAGTAAAAGTTTTAATTCAGCAAACATCCTTCTATTTTCCATTAAAAAAACAAAACCAAAACCAATAACAACAATAAAAGAAACTCCAAAAAACAACCAAAAAAAAAAAATTCTCGGAAACTCACAGGCTACCCAAGCTGGCATATTTCATGGTTCTAAGAAAATCAAGACAAAATGAAAAACAGCACATCATCAGTCCTCTTTTAACTATGACCTGAAGAGTCTACCTCATATCTCAAATACTACACTGAGAACTGACAAAAACCAAAACTAAACAAAACCCCCACACCTCTCAGAACTGGGTCTTCGCAATAGAGGAATTATGAGAAGTCCCAAAGCAGTCACAGCAATCTTGACTGGTAAAATGTTTTCAAGGACTTGGATTTAATCACATGTCATTTTCTTTTCCTGTGATCATTTATTTAAAGTCACAGGTTGAATTATTTATGAACAAAAGTTAATTGCATTGAAATGCAGTACTGCCCTGTATTTATCTAACACCGTCTTCAGAACTCAACCTCCTGTCACTAACTGGTTAAAATCTACAAAAAAATAAATACAGAATTTGAGATAAGAATTAACCATTTCCATAGCATTACTGAAATTCTCCTCCAAAAACCTGGTTAAATATGGTGAAGTCGCTGGATCCTCCCATCTGATGTATAAATTGTGCAACTTTTGTTTTTGTTACAACATGTGTTTGTGTTAAAAAAGTAATTTGGAGGAAAACTAGCTTATTCACAAAATATTTGGTTTAAATATATAAGTTTTGACTCATTAATTGCAACTAAAGTCATCATATTTGAGTCCAAACAGTCACATCGCAGAGCCTCCCCAACTGGGGTTCTTCAAAAATTTTCTTAGCTCTCAAGGGATCTCGAAGATCAACAACTTGCATGTGTAAGGCTGTATTCACACTCTCTGCGAGGTGTAAAATGGAAGCTCAAGGGTACACTCATATAAATACACTCCCCATCCATAAAGTGTTAATCTTAAGTCAGTAAGGCCATATGACAGAAGTAACTATTACGGTGCATGACTGCTGCTCAGCACACAACTGTTTTCCAAGTCTCTCATTTCCTTAAAGCAACTCATTTACTTGTCACCTGCCAGGACAAAGAGTAGAGAGAGGATTCCACAAATACCTCCGTGGCTTGCGCATGGTGATAACACACCGGCAAAGATGGATTTTCATTTTCTCATCAAGTTATTAGATTAGGTTTACATGCAGATTTAAATGCCCAGGAGGAGTCTGCCACCTGTCCTAAACTTAATTAGCCAGGAATGTGTGCATGACAAGAGCAGATACTTCAGATATTTTGGAGTGACCACAAGCAAACATCCAAATAATCAGCAACACAATTTCAGTGATGCCAAGAACGAAGCACTAAGCACAGCCCTCTGTGAAACAGCCTGAATTTTATTAATGGAGTACTTCATACTTCCCACACAACTGACATCAGCTGAGCATCTGCAAAACCAGAGAATCAACTATGTAAAGTCTACAACTCGGTTAAGGAAACGAAGAGCCCGAGATTTCCCATTAAAATAGGGGTGCATGTTTACACATTACTAAAGGGGGAGTGGTGGGGGTGTGTGTGTGTGTGAGATATGAAGACCCAAATCCTGTAAGACGTTTCCCCAGCTTTGTTCTTGTGCTGTTTATCACAGCAGCACATCTAAGATTTGCAGGTTTTTGTACCTCCCCTAACCCCCTCACATAGCTCTCCTCACACACACACACACACACACACACACACACACACATAGGACCATCACAGCAGATTACTAACTAGGAAAAAAACCCGCATTTTCATTTAAAGAGGCAAACACATCCACGTTCAAGCATATTTCACATTAATCACCTTGCAAAAAGCTAAACCCAAACCCCCTTAAAACATTAGTTAGAATTTTATCTGTGTAGGTACGCAGCAACTTCTGACACTGATGTGAGTAACTGAATAGAATACAGAGAATTCAGTTAATCATCTCCTTACGTTCCCATTGGCACATAAATTTGTCTCATTAGCAGGGGCTACTTAGTTCACTGTAGTAAACAAAGCTGCCGATACGACAGCCTCGCACACTTTTCATTCATTCACATATTTTTCTTTCCTCAGACTTCTAGTATGTGCCACAGAAGAGCCGAATGTTAAACATTCCTGGAGTGTCACAATATGTAATACAATAAAACAGATTACAACCATACCTTTCTTTCACAGCAGTGGTGCCAAGCACAGGTACACTGTAGCAATCAATTTGTTCTGCAGACAGTAAGGCTTTCATAGAATACTAATGCAAAATCTCTTTTCTTTCTCCTTCGACTTGACTCCCCAATGCCTGGGTCCCGACCAATACAAGGAGGAGGGCAGAATGTCTTCTGCTGAGATAACCACAACTACTAATCAAGTATACGTGTACAAGGGCACAGGATTAAACCTCCACCGGGCTTGACTCGGGCACAGAGAGCAGCTCAACACATGCACAGCAAGGTCAGAATTAAACACACACACACACACACACGCACGCGCAGATACTTGAGTGAACTAATTTATCACACTTTACCACTGACGGCTTTTTACCTCAGGGGAGTAAAATTACATCCTGGTGAACTGACGAGGTTCAGACACAACAGTTTCCCACAACAAATCAGATCTCTCGGAGAAGGGAGCTGGGCTCAGAGGTGAACACTCCTCTCCCGGCTTCGCAGAAACTCCA
>VZUA01091498.1:28972-39744 GCA_013401035.1 Horornis vulcanius
AAAAAAGCAGATGGATACAGCTGTTGAGGCCAAACAGGAAAAAAAAATTGGTTCTCTTTTACGGTCTAAAGAAGGATGAAACATAAAAAAAAAAATCACAAAAAAAGGTGATAGGGACTTCAGACGTTTGTAACAAAGAGGTTAAAGGATTCAGATTGATTTCTCATCAAGAAAGAAGACATTCTGAAATATCAGATTTTCAAAGCACTGACTGAAAACAAATTAAATAGATCAGTCCTGAAGAAGTACCAATTGCTAAGAGTGGCAGAATGAATTACTGCAGGTGGTGACTGAAATAGAACATTTATACAAGTTCAAGAAAAACCAAAATTAGTTTCCAAGTTAATGATGGAGCAGCAGCTTCAAATACAGTCAGTTTGCTTTTTGTTCACACAAGGTAAATCTTATTATTACATGCCATCATTTTAGTGCACCTTCTAGGTCTTTAATATTGTACACCATTTGCCTTTTTTAATAAAGTAGGTTGTACATCCATTTCATTAAGATGTAACAGTGATTAATCTCAAGCAGGAAACACTGACACCCTACCAAATGTGCAGCACTCATACATGGATCAGACCTGCCTTCCCAAAAATTGTATCTTATATGGATGGATTCAGACCACCCCAGACCTCAGATATGAGTGAAAGGCATTCTGAAAAGGATGAGCCCTAGTACTACAGTTCCCCCAGGCTGAATCCCACATACCAGCCAAGTCTGACATCTTTCCCACCTCATTTTCCCTCCGTTACATGAGGGATCACTACACAGTCCCAGGCTGTGAGACTATTTCAGCATTAATCTGTGCCTGCAAGACAACATGAACACAGACCTCCAGGGCTACGCTGAGCTTGGGCACTGTCAGAAGTTTGTCCTAAACTCTCAAAACATTTGATGTTGCTTCTATAATTTTTAAGACCTGACTGAAGAATAAATCTCTTTGAATATGCCATGACAGAGACACAGAGGATATACAGCAAAGTAAACACTGCTTAGGGATAAAGCAGAAATAAAGAAAAAAAAAAATTAAAGCACCTAACCCAGAATTAAAAGGAAAAGAAGCAAGGATTCGGGAAAAACAAACAAGCAAACAACAACAAAAAAAACAACACCAAAAAATCCAACCCCAACAAAAAACATTAGGAGAGCACATTATCTCAAACAAGCAAAATAAGCAATAATAAAATGAAAAGCAAAAAGATTAAGAACTAAAAAAGTATATCAGATTTAAGCCAGATACTTCTGGTCAGCCATGTTACGTGATTTCCTACATTTCAATCAGCACGCACGCACTCACCCAAATAGCTGTATCTTAATCCACTTCAGCTTGGTGCTGCTACTCAGCTCCAGATGACATCCTTGTCCTTCCCAGAACTAAGAGACTTTGTTAGGGTTTGGTTATACAGCCTGGCTCATCACCCTGTGCACTCTTTAGATCAACAGAGGCACCTTCTCTCAGACCTCTCTAACCTCCCCAGCAGCATCTTCCTCAAACCCTTCAAAGTCAGTGCGTGGGTCACTCGCAGCCCCAGCACAAGAGCAATTCCTCAGTGGCTGAAGGTCAGAAAACACACATGAGGACAGGGAGAAGACTTGTGGAGGACTGGGGAGCAGGAAACAGGGGAAAAAGTACTGTAAGAATAAAAGGAGGGGAAAAAAAAAAAAGAAAGGAGTATTTCCAAATATGAAGCTCCAGTTAGGGGGAAAAAAAAAAAAAAGTGAGAACCATCTCTTTAAAAATGTAACTTTAGGCTTTAAAATACATTAAAGGTGAAGAATCAGCCTTACTAGTCAATTAGATATAGCTTTGCTGGGTATGAATTCAGCTGCTACTACTGCCTGAGCTTTCTCCGCCCCCGCCCTCCCCCCAATCACTGTTTCATTGTGAAAGAATTTAATTATTATTTTCATTACCAGATGCATACATTATAAAATGAGCCTGCACAGAGAGAATGAGCACTTTAAGAAAATAGGTGTAATAATGAGAATGGTATGTTTACATTTTTCTGCAATAAAAATAAAGACATTCTCAACAAGGCTACTTTATAAAATATACTCGAATAAAGTAATTTGTAATAGTCATAACACTAAACATGATACTCCTCCTTTTCTTAAAAAAGTGTTAGTCCAGTGCCTTAAATTTTAATACAACTTAAAATCAAATTAAAATAGAGGTTTTATTAGCTTCTCTATCAAAAACTTCCACAAAAATTTAACTTTAACACATTTCACAATGATGGAATATTAAAGCTGCTCTGCTTTGTTCTTAAAGAAAATAATAATAAAAAATATCTTTTCCAGAGACATCAAGTATACTGCATACCAGGGAAAGAATACTGAAGACACCATTTAATACGCTGGTATATCAAATAAACCACTAAAAAATTCAAGAAAAAAAAATATTTTTCAAATGAAATACAGATACATGTATTTTTATTTTAGAGTTTTCCAGCATAAACAAAAATCTCAAAGCCATGAAACAACAAAAACATATTTGTATAGATGTAACAGAAATAACACAATGGTAACATCTGCATATTAATTACAGTCCAAAACTACTGACTTAGTAACAACAAAACTTGAATTCTTGTGCTTTATGCTATTTAACAACACAGGGCAACACTCCAATTTCACCCAGGAACCAGGTTCAATAAATCATTTGCTGCTCATGGCCCACCAAGCACGCACAGGGTGATTTACAGGTAAGCACCAGGGCTGTCACACACACAGACCCCCTGCTCTCAGTAACAGTGTCCCTGTGGAGCTCACCGTGTGACATCTGTCACATCCACACACGCTCACCTGTAAATCAGTCACTGCTACGGGGGGGACATTCAATAAGCCACTGCTTCCAGCTCTTGGAAGGCTCCCCCTGCTCCAGAGCTGGAGGAACTGCCCATGTGCACTCACCTCTCGCCAGGACTGTGCCCCATAACTGGGATCTATCCCTGGTGTCCGACACCAGAGGAGCAAGGGTCACCATGGGCTGGCTCCTGCTGCCCGTGCAGAGATGGCACAAGGGAGGAGATGCCCTGGCAGTGCCTCAGCGTGAATCGCTGGCCCTACCTGGGCAGACCTCTGGAGGCCCTGGAATGCCAACTTCCATTTTGGAAAGGTGTTAAGTCTTTGCAAGTAGGATGGAGGGCATCTGACACTTAACCACAAGTCATAATAACAGAGCAACCTACTCTTCCCACTCTTAGATGTGGATGCCAAGCCAGGATTCACTTGACCAAATGAAGATGTTTACAGTGTAGGTGTCTGTATCTGAACAGGTCATGTTGGTCTACCTTTACAGCCCATGGGAAGAACTAGGCTCTTTGACTGAACAACTCCTACAGAACATGTCAAAAGGAGGTCAAATGAATCACATCCTACAAGTGCCTGCTTCTGCTCCCCGCCTGACAGGAGTTCTCCAGGATTCCTGTTTCTCTTTGCTGGATGCATTTTGGGTTTTCCCTTCACTTCCACTCAAGAGTTAGACCTTAATAACACAGGTGAGACAAAACCCATCCGGTCCTAACATCAGCTTAATCCTCCCAGTTTAAAAGTGAGTAACAAAGCACCGATTGTGCAAGCTCCCAGCATTTCCCACTCAGTACAAGTGGGTGCCTGCTCCCAGGTAACACCAGTCCTTCACATAACTGCTTTTAGTTACATGACTCCAATTAGTGTGTTTATCTTAACATTTGTCAGCTTGCATTTATTCCTTCAGTACTTTTCCTCTCAGATGTCACAAGAATTGCCTGACTCTGGGAAGTAACTCTTCTCATTAGCACAGAAACTCCCTCTTTTTCTTGCCAGCCTTCAAAAAAGACTTATCAAAAGATCTCTCTCTTTAGGTGTGACCTATATATTTTCTTCTACCTTAGTTCCTTAAGTTGTCAACTTCCTCAATCTTTTTTCTTTTGTTCTACACTTAAAAATATTATCCAGTATCTGCTGAAACCTGTGAATCTCCATTTAACTTTGAAACAAGCCACCTGCTCAGGTTTATCACCTCCATTATCTGTTATTTTTGCTTGTAGAGCCCTCATTTTTATTAGGCAGACAAGAACTAAAGCAATGAATATTCTCAAGTTCCCAATTCTACTTTTCTTTTCTACTTTATTTCTGGGAAATAAATTAAACAGAAACAAGTAACTTATTTTTTTCTTTACTTCTTTACTTCTAGTCTCTAATTCCTCTTCTTTCTTCTCCTAAACCTTTCCCAAAGCTCTCCAGAATCCAGACTGACAGGAAAAGGGTTAAAATGTGTTCAGGAAAGGGAGGTAGATAATTTTTTTCCAAACTGTCCAAAGCAGACATGGCAAGCTGAACTTCCTCATCCCTGGCCCTCCATGTAGGGCCAGGCAGTGTCTCACCTGAGCAAAAAGAGACATAATAATGATGTACTGTTAGAAATTAGTTCCCCACTGAACTAACATGTCTTAGTTGCTTAAGATGAAATTTATCTCCCCTCTTCCTTCCTCATATCCTTCTATAACCAGAGTCATCTTGGTCGGCTGTTGGGCATTTGCCAGCAAACCTTCAGACACCTCACAGCAGTTGTAGAACGCAGCTTTTCCAGGCCAAAGTTACGACTGTATTTATATTCCAACAGCTTGTCACTCCAGCTTTAGCATGCAGTTGCCATGTAGCACTCCAGACAAAATCCCTCCTCCTCAAAACTACTTTTGATCCTGAACATTTTGCTTCAGCAACTGATCAACGAATGGCACAGCTAAGAAAAAGACACCAAACACCTTCCCCTGGGGTAAAGTGGGCCCTATTACAGCCTGTTCAGCTGTGAAACCTGGAGATGGTGCTTTAAGCTTAAAGCACTTGGTGATGGTTTCAATGGTTTGACAAATCTCTCCCAGCAGGAAGGAAACTTTGTATGCCCGGCTGTGGAGTCTTTCACAAAGCTGAAAGAAAACAGCACTTAGCTAAATTTAACTTGCCATGCTTTTAAACTGGTCTGTGCGAGGAAACGCCTTTTGCTTTCATTTCATGCAAAACATTCAATTGAATTGTCTCAAGAAAAAAGCCATTCCATACTAAGGCATGTATGCTGTTTTTTTCTTCCACATGTATTTCACTTATCTTCCCACATGGCTCAAGTGGAAAAATCTTGGTGCAGTGATTATAAACTCACATTAACCTGCCTTTCTTCAGGGGCAAAGGAGAACAGGAGAAGCACTGAGCCATTCCTCATCTCCATAGGCAAAGAAATAAGATAGGCCTGGCACAGAGCCCGCCCAGAGAGCCGACTCCACCAGACCAGGTTGGGTGCACATTCCACAGGCAGAAGTACTTCTCGAAGAACTTCCTGCCAATGGCTACTTGACATTAAAAGCTAGGATGATCTAGGTCAAGCATCCCATTTGACATTAATTGCTATGTTGGGTCAAAAAAAAAAAAAAAAAAAAAAAAGCAGGCAGCCTCTCAGCCGGAGCTCAAGTCACATTAGGCTTAAAAGTAACCGAGGCCAAAACCTTGAATTGTACCCAGAAGCCAAAAGGAAGCCAAGCAGCTGTTGAAGAACTGCCCGAGCATGTTCTTACTGCTCCTGCCCTCCCTGCGCGCAGCTGCCAACTGGAGCTGGGCAGCACTGACCAAGGACTGGCAATTCTGTGGCCTCACATGGAGGTCAGAGTCACAGACAGCCCCTGGGCCACGCCACCTCCTGAGTGCACTTCTCTGTGTCCTCATGCAGAAGGTTGGGGGCCTGCTGGCTGTACCTACCTCAGAAAACCAGCAAATTACAAAACACTTAGATAAAGGGACAGGCAAAATGCTCCAGACTGGTAAACGACAGTAGCACCTGCCTTTTCTACTTTATCTCTGTTTGCTGCTTCTTTTATCTCTATGTACTGTGAAGGTAAAGCAGGTGCCATTTCCAACTGGAAAGGAAAGATTACCTGGAAAAGCAAGTCATCTTTTGATTGACCAGAACACAAGACCAGGTGACTCACAGTTACCCAGAAAATCCAATGCCAAGGAGGTCAGAATCTGGAACAACTGCTACCATGTGAAGGGTATGTCCTTTCACATACTCTTCCAATTATTTCCAAAAATATCTTATAGTAGATGAAGACAATTTTCAGGTACATAATGACTTCATGACAAGAAGCAACAACTCCATGAGCCTTTCCAATTAACACAGCTCCAGATAAAACAGAAAACAACTATGGGCTCATCTTACTTATCCACACACCTTGAACAATGCAGTGTTTTATACAACAGGCATAAAAAGAACAAATTAATATTTAAAGAGCAAAAGATGAAAATATATAGCTGTACTTCATAACTCATTGCAAGTTTCCAAATTGTAATCAATATTTTCTTTTGCATTTAAGAACTGTTGAATCTTAATGCTTTTTCGATGTCCAAGTGCCAGAAATAATAACTTTATTACAGATAACTATATGTGATTAGAGTTTGACTGTAGTTTTTGAAGTTCTCTGCAAAGCCAATATGGGTTAAGTGCCTATTTCTATTGTTATAAAACTTCTTTACAGTACTGTAATACAATACTCAAGCAGCAGACTCTGAACTATTATTTAGTATACAACCTGATAACCTCATATAGACCCAAACACAGATGGAAAACCTAAAGTCTACAGCAGGTTCAACAATATTTGTATTATTTTATTCAAAAGTTTAAAAATACAGGTGTCAAAATAATTCCTCAAAGCAGGAACAATATTTGCAAAAAGTAACTTATCAGTCAATAGAACTATTCAACAATTACAGCATGTGCAGTTCTATGGACCACTGACAGCTCATTTAGTCCAATGACAACATAAAAAGGCTTTCTTTCTCTCAGGTACAAGCTCTTTGGCCAGTAAAGATAACTAGCACTGTGTCCATATTTTACAAATAATAGTCTGGGGCCAAATACAAAGCTGTGTCAAGGATAATCTTCTAAAAACCTAGCCAGTGCCATTTAAAAATAAATTATTGAAATCAAATAAACAACAACACAACCCCAACATGAAACATACAATCTAAAACATATGTACTTAAGAAGTTGAGTGGGTTTTCTGCTTTACAGATCAGATACAGGTAAGGCATATAATGTTCAAATATTGTGACAATCAAAATTAACCCTAAAAGGACTTGTAGGAAGAAATGCATAGCATTTCTCCACGTATGCCAACAGGAAGAACCACAGTCTGCTTGTACAACTGGGAGAAAGTCCAGTGACTCTCCCAGCAATTATGGGCCAGAGCAGATCCCTCCCATGCCCATTTGGACATTAGGAAAAGGTTGCTCAGTGAGAGGACAGTCAGTCAGTGGAACAGGCTCCCCAGGGAAGTGGTCATGGCACCAAACCTGCCAGAGTTCAAGGAGCCTCTGGATGACACTCTCAGTCATGTGGTTTAGTGTTAGGTAGTCCTATAAGGAGCAGGCACTTGAACTCAACAAGCTTTATGGACCCCTTCCAAATCAAGATATTCTATAACTTTACACACGTATTTCTTAGTCATCAAAATGTTGAAAACCTATTAAGACTTTTCAAAAGGCTTTTTTGACTTGGAAATATCCAATCATGCTTTTTCTACTCCTTCATTCACAGGACATCAATACTTTATGATAGGTCTCCTGCAGTCTTCAGAGCAAAGTTCTTGACCACCATTTTTTCAACAGAGGCTACCTACAGAAATTCCTAATACAGACAACTGATCAGCTGCACAGATTAAAGACTGAAATGAGTAGTCTTCATAAATTCTTTTTTGTTCGGTTTTCTGAGTTAGTTTTGTTTGTTTAAATTAATGTTGATTACCAAATGCATTCAGAAGTCACTGTAGCAATATCTGCCTTTTCATCCAATACTAGGCTAGAATAGTCACTTATTAACCATGGCAGAGTTGTATTTTACAATGAAAGAATGTAAAACAGATGAGTAAGGGCTTGTGTTTCAATAAAATTTCCTTTAACAAAACTGGAGCAGAGTATCTCATAAACCTGATTCAGAAACATCCTCTACTTAAATACCTGATTATGTGTTTTCTTTACTTTGGAGAAGTGCTAAAAATAAATAGAACTGGAAAAGGAAGACAAAGGTGGGGGGGACCCCCAGAAAGCTTCCAACACTGACGCATTCTCTGAGAAGGAAAGCCACCTTTTTGTTCACAGAATCACCTAACATATGTTACATCTTTTATTTATTAACTTTTATTTAATCCAACTCTTGCTGCTGCTCTTGATACCTGCAAGGAGGCTCAGGTGAGCTGACTGAGAGGGGGGCATCAATAAAATACATAAAAATCATCACTTCCAGTCTCCTGCTTTCCTTTACTTCCACTTGAGCTCTCGTGCAAAGCTTTCCTTAGACATCCTCCAGCTCTCCCAACTCTGATCAGTAACACCACTCTGTTTTCTCATCCTGCAGCAGGTTCAGAAAATGAAGATGGCACAAACATTTATGCTTTTAATACGACAAATAACTGCATCTCTTTAAAACTGCTCCTGCGAGGGCAATACCACAGGCCATGCCTGTATCAGTGAAGTGGCAGGACAGAAACTGGGCTGTAGTATCAATCTGGGTACTTTGTCTTTATGTATAAGGAGTCACTCTTGCTATTCTCTTGTATTTCCATATTTAATCAAGTGAATATGCCCAAGCTTTCCCTCACATGTGCAATGCCAGCATTTGTGAGAGCAAAATCTCTCATTATTTGACAGCAATTTAAACCAAAAACTCTTTAGTGGGGGCTAGACAACTACCACTGATAACACTGAATCCTGACTATATCAGTCACTCACACAGGCAGCAGAGCTTCCATATGATTAGGTCAAGTAAGAGATATACTTTAATTTCTCAGACTAAAGCACAAGTGCCTTCTAATCTCCAAGTCTAGCAAGAAGAGACATAAACATCAAAACCAAAATAAGGGATATTTGCTCTATTTGTTTCTGAATATAGACTGTCTGGTGAGAGGACCTGTTGTCATACCTGGCCTCAGTTCTGTCCCCGTCTCCTCTACAGGCTAACTCATGCAATGCATTGCCAGGAAGATGTTGACTTTCCTGCTAGTCCTATGCAAGCATCTTTTTCCAGTATTCTATGTTAAATAATGCCTCCATGCAACTACAGCCAGGTGTTTGTCAGTGCTAAACTGAAGTAATGCTGGCATAAGCCTGTGGGACCCTGGGACGGCTCTCTCTTGCTACAGACTTCCCTTCTGGATGCTCTGGCCAACTTAATACCCCACACATTTCAGCCTGTCAAATTTTAACAGTCCCATTCTTACCCTGTTTTATTGTGTGCATGTGGTTTTCTGCTCCAAAACACAGTAGAGTGCTAATTCCAGCCACCATTTCTGTGCTCCTGTGTTACAAAACAATCATTAGCCTAGGAAATGAAAACCACAGTCAGACTTGAGGGGGTGGAATCACTTGTTCCCTAGGTCCTTCCAGAAAAAGGAAACAACAATAGCCAAACCACCAAATCACAGAAGACCCTACAGCTTCCCAAATTTTCACACTAAGCTTCCCCTGAAATCAGTATATGGTATGGGGTTAAGGGACTGACTGCCCCTTGGAAAAGGCACATTTACCGCAATGTAGTATTAAAAGGAACAATTAAAACAAATGTTAGCATTTTAGAAACAGTGTTAACTGGTCACAAACTCAACCTTTACCATTAAAAAAGAGCTCATATTGTGCAGGCAATAGGGTTATTTCCCCTAAATTTAGGTGTGCTCCATTTAAGCCTGATGTTCTCTCACACAGTGCCAAAGCTTATGAGAGCAGGAAGCACTCAGAAAGCAAACCAGGACAGGTTTCCCTTAAAAATGGAAATATTTCAAGCATCAGAAACATGCAATTTGGCATGTTGAAAGAGATGCAAACAGCTACCCCTTTAAAAAGCCTCTTTTAGGACCAAAGTATTTTACATTCCCTTTCTCACAGCTATATGTTCACATGCTCTAATCTATTTTTAGAATGTCCTTCCTAGATTAATTTTTAAACTTGAGTCTGGACACTTTTCACCCTCTCTTTGCCCAGATATCCCTGTTGAGTCTGTTCCACCACTGAAGGCTGCAAGGACATAGAAGTCAGCCTGCCACAGGTTTGCATCCCACCCTTTCCCACTAAAAGCAGAAAAAAACAACAGAGGGATAGAGAGCCCATAGAGAGGAACAGGGCACAGCACTTACAGGGCAAGAGCCATAACTTCCTACAGCAGGCATGCTATTACATGTACTTTCTGTCACAGTAGATGATGACTTAAAACCATCTCATTAAATGCTGCAAGGCTTAAAAAGAAGAAAAAAACCCCAGCTATTCCCCAAATTTCAAAGAAAAAAGTATAAATAAGCATACCTGCCTTCATCCATAAAGTAACCAGCCCAGACTTAGGCTTGACAGTATCTCTCTAAGAAAATAAACCCACCATTGACTTTACAGGATAACTAAACCTTCTCTTCACCAGATATAATTCACCAGCTTTAGCTAGGTTAGCTCACAAATGAGACAACTGTAACCCAAGCCTGCTTGTATGTTTTTATTTAGAAGGGTCTTGTACCTGAAAGCCTCTATACATCACAAATTTTTTGAAAGGAAACAGATTTCAGACACCACTGATGTAAGTGTGAACTATTTAAGGAGCAGTAAATTGCTTTAGACTAAGCCAGTTCTTCCCATTTCACTTACAAACAGCTGGGAAAAAATGTAATGGTGATTTAAAGGAGTTGGAGTGGGAGAGGGATTTAACTAGCTACTTGACATAAAATGTTCAATGAGCAATTTCTTTGGACTAAAATTTCATCCGTTGTTAG
>VZUA01091499.1:724-11511 GCA_013401035.1 Horornis vulcanius
CACAGCATTGTGTGTTCTGGAAAATGGTTCCTGTAAATTATTAGTTTCAGGCACCCATTTCTAAGTATCTTGAGCTGGAGTTGCTGAAAGTTGTTCCCTACTCCCAGTTCACTGCTCAAGGACCATTTAGAATAAAGCAAACTTTTAATTGACTTTTATAAGATTAGATTTTTAGATATAGTTTATTAAATTGTTCAGTTGTTTCAAAAACAAAAGCAAATCATTGTGTTTTTTCCTGTTTTGTTCTTTTTCTTGCCCAGCAGTTGGTCCTCTCTGCCTTCATTCCCCAAATGTAAAGGAGTGCAGAAATTTCCAGATGAAAGTTTATGACATAAATGAATCCCTAATGGTTGATTTTTGTTTTCCTCTGTGAAGTCCGCACAATGGGAGGTGGCTGCTTATCACTGAGTAAGATCACTGAATGATTTAATGGGGGGCTAAATGAAAAGTAAGAGTTTTCATACCGGTGTGATGTAAATCCTGCGTCCAATTAAAGCCTCAAAGCATTTTTTAAAAGCTGCATAAAAGGTGAATCATTTCTGTAAACAGCCCTTAAAGTGAAAACCCAACACCTTTGCTGTGGGAGAAGTAATACAATCTCAAATACCTCTGCAAACAAAGAGTCCCTTGCCTTCTGCGAGCTGCTCTCTTTTTTTCAGCAGCTCAGCATGGGGTGCCAGAAAAATCATTAACGGGCCCATCTTGCACTTCTGGCTTTTCCACACCTGCGTATCACGATCTCTGCTGTAACTTTATGGACCGTGAGGAGGCAGGTTTGACGCCATGAAAGACAGGCTCAGCCAACAGCTGCAGGATGGGCAGAAAGCCAGACAGTAAAATGTAAAGAGGAGGAAGGAGAGGGATCACCTTTGAAGTCTACCAAAAAAAAAAAGAAGCATGACTTTGACCACTTCCTTTTTTAATTAGCTGTCTCAGGTACATTGCGCCACTGGTTTGAATGCATACTGGCAGGGGGTTGTTGGAAAAGTTGAAGGTAATACTGTAAGGGTTTCATCACAACATGACTATTAATTTTTTAACTTTTTTTCCCCCTTTTTTTGGTTGTTTTGGGTTGGTTTTGTTTTTGTTTTTGTTTGGTTTGGTTTTTTGTTTTTTTTGTTTTGTTTTGCTTTTTTCTGCATTGTCAGGTTAAACATCCTAGCACAATGTCAAGGAAAAGAGCTTATTTCATTTGGGAACGCCTGAACTACAGCTTAAATCTGTATCTTTTGCAAGTGTGAAAAACAACATTAAAGCTATGTTTAAGGATACTTGGATCCCATACTAGCCAGGAAATAGATGATTACCACTCCCATAGCAACCAGGGCACACCTCCAGGACACACAGGTTGAATTATTTTATTATATGTATCTAATGTTAACTTTTGCTCAATACCCATGCTAACACCAGGAGGTTGCTTTTGAGTTGTGCTGCTGTAGCTGAAAGCCGAATTGGAGGGATCCTATAAAGGAATTGCTGTTGCTGCAGGAACCAAACTTTCCTGTGCCCCCAAGAGGCCAAAAGTTCACTTTGAACTAGTATGTCCCTACTCCTGTCTATGCATGTTAAAGTGTGTTCAGGGAGAAAATGCAAACTGCTGTTGTCATCCATATAGGAACTATATACATTTAATTTACAAAGCTTAAGGGTAAGTGTTTTGATACTTATAATCTATGTTAGGGTCAGATCCAAAGATAAAACTCTAATAATCCAGAACTGAACAAGCTACCAGGTAGAGAATTTCTATGGGCTGATGAAAGGATGATACAGTTAAATCCTGAACAAGTTCAGTGAGTATTGCTCAAGGCTCAGAAAATTAATTTGGGAATTTACTAGGGATACAAAAAAATCCTTCAGACTGAATGGGGGGAAAAAAATCAACAGAATTATCTACTGTCCTGCTGTAAAGTGCAGAGTGATCACACAGTAAAGTCCAAAGAAGTAATATCAATGACATAAAACTTTATTGTTCTTTGTGACTGCAGTAGTCTTGAGTCTGTTCTCTGCTTGAAAGAAAAAAAAAAAAGAAAAAGTAACATTGGATATTACTGTAAATCCACCAAATTCAGGCAGAACTTTAGCTTTATACAGGAGCTGAATGTTGTCCAGTGCATCAGTGTGTTTTAAAAGCTTCAAAAAAAGGGGAAAAGGGGACACCAAACTGAATTGTGTTACACACAGGTGACCCACATAATTAAAAAAAAAAGTTGGAGCATGGGGTAATTATTCTCATATGATTTTTTTTATACAATACTTTTAAGCAGAAAATTAAAAAGAATGCTTAGATTCATGTTGATAAACTGTAGTTGAAATACATAATTTGACATATAGGTAAAGAAAAACATTTATGTAAATTAGTTTAAGATATTATTTATTTTTACATAATCTATTTTTAATAATCTAGTATATACGCTAGTATAATAAATCAGTCTGTCATTCCTTGATTTTTTTTTCTGTCTCTGGACATAAGAATTAACAGAAAAGCATACTAGAGAGCATGAAGATTGATGGTTCTCTTTAGCTGAAATTACTCCCAGTTTAGAAGTGTTGATTTAAGTTTTTAAGATCAGGTACTGTAGCTAGACTTCATGGTGTTTTCAGAAATAATTTCTATAGGTTAATGGCCTTAAAAATGTCTGTCTAGAGTTTATGGCTTGTTGCACTCTCTACTTAGTTAAGCACAAGACAATTTTTTTCCCAATATATTACAATAAAATATGAAAAGATAGCAGCTTTTTGTTGTAGAGGATGGTAAAATACAGGCGAATCAATAGCGTAGCTCATAAATATTTTGGTTTATTTTTATGAGATTGTTGTCAAAGCTGTACATTTTTTTAAGGGATTGGAACTTGGAAAATTCTGCTGACTGCAAAAGTTTTAGGCTTATTAGGTTATTGGAACTGTAGAACTGTAGAAGGTTAATTTATTTTAAAGAAAAGACAATCTAAGCCACTTGTCTTCCCAGTGCAGCCTCAGATAATACCTACTCATCATTAATTGATATTTATATAACTTTTTCTCAGGGACCTGCTTTCCCTGTCAAACTTGGTCCAGATTCCCCATCTTCTTACCCTTTGAAATATGTATTTCTCAAACTGGAACCTTAACCTTCTTCCTGCAACTAAGGCCATTCCTCCTTTTTAATATTATTTTTAATTATTTTCCCCAGTAACTAAATAAATAGGATTAAAAAAAACTATGAATTCCTTTACACAGGCTTGTAGATCATAATTTCTTCAGTCTTTTTTCATTTTTTTTAAGCTATCACGATTTTAATTATTTGAATTTTCTGAACTTCTGTTGACCTTCATTGCTCTCTTCAGCTGTTCAGTGACCCTCTTGAAGCAGCTCACATACATCTGGATGTGGTCTCAAAGATGTAACACAGCATCATGACTGAGTTGCTGTCTTTTGTGATTTCCAGCCTGGATTTATGTTTCTGCTTCCTCTTGCAATGTTTGGGTTTGCAAAGCTTGCAATCCTTGGTAGTTACTCAGCTTTCATCTCAGGCTCTAAGCAGCTGCTTGGCAGCCTGGCTCCATGCAGTGCATTATTCTTGCCTGTGTGCACTGGCTGGCATTTGTCTGTGCTGGATAGCCTGCTGCTGCTTCAGACCATGCTCTCAATTTGTCCAAATCATTTTGTATTCTAAACCCAGCTTCCTGGTAGTCTCTTCCCACCTGGTGTCATCCACAGGTTTAATAAAATTATCCACTACTCTGTCACTGCATGATGTATTATGGACTCTAAGATTAATACAGGAGGAAGACAAATAGAATTTGTCAAAAGGATTAAAGCTGTGTCTAGTGGTTCTAATAGTGGTCCTCAGAATACTAAATCAGGAGCCTCACTGATGAAGTGTATGGATGTACAAGGACTTACAGCCTGAAAAATAAAAGGAGCTGGGAAGTAGAAGGAGAAAAAGAAGCAATGCCTATCTTCCAGATAGAAATACAGCCTGACTTCCTAATCAAGTATTAGCACCTCTAGCGACAGAACTAAATATTGAATTGGCGATAACAGAAATAATTATTCTGATGAGGCTAGGCTCAGTTTTCCTGTGTGTCCTTGTTCCAGGTGATTTATGAACGTCAGCAGGGTAACAGTCTAACCCCTGTCATAGCTCTCCTTTTTACACTGAGTTTTGATGGCTGACTGCCTGTTTTGTACTGACATAAAGGAGAATCTCTGTAAACTACCCCCAGGTGAATCATGTCTGAAATTGTGCTGCTCTCAGGAAAGTAGACCTGAGTTCTGTCATGTCTGGATCAGAGAATTTTCCTTAAGGGCCCCAGAAATACATTTATTATTTTCTTGGTGCCTTGCAACCCTAGCAACCTGAGGGTCATTAAGTCCTACAAGTTAAAGAGTGGGTTGGTTTGGAGTTTGGGAACTGTCCAGGAATTCCAGTGAATCCCGGAGATATGGAAGAAAAAATTAAAAGGCATTTTTGTTCATATCAGCACCAAACGAGTGCTGTAGCAGACTGTAAGCCACCAGGCTGTTTCACAGTGTTTGAAATTATGCTCATGCTTTGAATGAGCCTCCACATGGGTTTTTCTTCTTTTTAAAATTCAGACTGTTATTACATTTTTTTCTGAAGGTAAGAATGGTGAAGTCTCACTGGAAGAAGTCAGAGTATTGCACACTGAAACAGCTGGCAGCCTCCAATTCCTGTTTATCCTGGTAGGCTCACGTTGTGATATTTCTGTTTTATTCTAAACCTGGATGTTGGAATATGTCCCACAGCTGCAACTTTCTGGGCCCTCAGAATTGCAGAGAAGACCTGAAGAGCCTCGGGAGGAGGTGAGTTGTCCCAGCAAATCTTCACAGCATCTCTGTTAGCCAATTCTTTCTCCTCACTCCCTCACCTCCCAGCCCAACAAAAATCCCCAAGGTTTATTTGAACTCTTGTAATTAGATCTGTCTGGGAGAACAACCAAAGTGTCAAGGTTTCAAAGAGAAATTCGGAAAAGTCAAGAGTAAGTAGAGACTTAAAAAGGGAAGTTGAAAAAAAGAAAGGCTGCCCTTTATCATGGTAATAGTAATGAAGCCAAGCTGAAAAAGCCCAGACGAGGGGCTGGGTTACTGTACTGAGAAGTGCCAGGGCAGCATCCCGAGAGGGAGGATTAGAGAACCAGGCAGCGGCCGCGGGGCCAGGCCTGGCACTGCTGTCCCCCGGGCATGTCTGGCCCCCACTCGGAGCAGCGATGGAGCAGGAAACGCCGCCGAAGCAAACCCCCCTTACTGCCTGCGGCTGGGGAGCGCCGGGTGGGCAAAACAAGGATTGTCCCGCTGGGGGCTGAGTGTCCTCCCGGCCGGGCCGGGCCCTGTGCCCGCTGGGCGCCGAGGTGACGGCAGGGCTGACGGCAGGGCTGACAGCAGGGCTGACGGCAGGGCCGCCCTCCGGGCCCTCTCCCCAAGCCAGCGCGGGGCTGTGCTCGGAGGCACGCTGGAGATGGGCGCGGTGCCGATCCAGAGAATGCGCCGAGGAAAATGATTTCCCGGCCCAGCAGCCCCCATTTCTGTGAGGCCCCCGCTCAGGGTCCCCGCCTCTGTGCATGCACAGCCCCCCGGGTATCCCCTCCTTGGCCGCTGCAATCAGGCTTCTAATCAATTAGGCAAATTGACTGCTGGAGTGGGCTATTTCCTACTCCTGGCAACAAAATCCGCTTATGTTAACTCCGTATTTCCCAGGAGCCCTTCTCCACCTTTCTTTCTTTCTTTATTTATTTTTATTTTTTTTTATTATTATTTTTTTAGAGGCGTAAAAGACTAAAATACGAAAAAGCAGAGGAGTTTCTAGTCACGGTGGGCATGCTCTGTGACTGCAGACACCAAAATAATTTATCTAAGTGTAGCAGGATTTTGGTGATCCTTTAAAAAATTGTTAATTTGGATTCAAAGGAACACACGTTCCAGTTAAGCAGGTATGGGAGCATTTGCTCTTTAAATCCCAGCCAGCCAAAGACACGGTGAACATGAGGGGGTTCATGTATACCCAGAGAACCAGCACCGTATGTATTTACATCTGTAGGTGCTACAGGCGGATATGATGTGCCACTTAACAAATACAACTTCAGAAGTTCCAGATGAAAGCTAAATTGCACTTTCCCTTGCTGTCGTTCTTCATAGCAGGGAGTTATTTCTACCGAGCTCTGCATAAACAAGTCACCAAATCGCCAAAGTCTCGTAGGCACAGGCGTATTGGGCAATCAGAGCCAAAAGGATGCCACATTTGTTCTTAAACATTGTTTTACATATACCAGACTGCTGGGTTTGCAGATTGTTTCCAAAGGTGCCACCAGGCACTGATTTCATTTGCTGTTTCAGGAGTTTAGTTCACTGTAACTTGTACTAGGTGTGGGACAGAAAAAAAAGAAAAAAATACCCCACAGTGCTGTATCTGTTGCTTTCCAAAACGTGCAGCCAAGCTGCCCACCAAGCATAAGGCCCTGCTCCTGTTTCTGTACAGTCCTACCCATTGCTTGGGTCTCACTCTAGTGGAACACAGAATGCTGGAAGTGTTTTACAGCAAGTCACCCACACCAGTATTTTATAAATTGAAAGTGGACGCTGCATTAAAAATGATTCTTGAAATCTTCTGAAGCTCAGCTCCAGAGCCTTAGCTTGCAGTTGGTCCTGAAGTCTCTCAGGAATTTTAGAGATCAAATAACTCTCATTAGAAATATAATAACTTTTTTTGATTTTTTTTTTTTTGCTAGATTTGCTTCCTTGAAGGGACAGGCAAATAATTAAAGCTACTGAATTCACACGGAAAAGCAAAATAAAGACCTCAATGAATTTGCCATCATGCATATATAAAAATTAAAGATTGTTGAGATTAAATAACATGTGTATATATACATTTCATGCATGAAGGATGCTGTCACAAAGTAAAGTAATAAGAAGCAGAGAGTGTTAGTTGACAAGTCATATTTGCTTGCTGGACCAGTCAGCAGAATAGGGGACATTAAAAGCTACCTATTTTCAGATACATAATATAAACATTATATTTTATAAGGAAAATTACATCTTTCTAAAGCTATTCCAATATGGTAAAAATTGTAATTAAACCAAAGATTTTTTACATTGGATCTTTTTTTGTAATAGCATTTCTGAGTGCAGTGCAATGCTTCATCAAATTAATTGAGTGAATAGGAATTTCAAGAGGTCATTAAATGTCCAGAGTTACACAGTATTATACAGACAATGTTTATCTCCTGATTTAAATATGAAATTTCCTTTGAGTAAACTCAGTTTATAATAGTCACAGTGTCTAATTTTTTTTTTTTTTTACTTACAGTGCAAAACCTGTAAAAGAGGGAATATTTTCAACAAGAAAGACACCTTTTTATTTGCATTCTTACTATGGCATTGTCCAGGAGGTCAATTAATATTATTATGTATGAGCATATTTAATATGATACTAAGATATCTTCAGGTCTTCTGGACTTTATTTAAAAGAGCAAGTAGCTCCACTATTTAGCAAATTTATGTAAAATTTTAAAAGATGTTATTATACTAACTTCTGATTTACAAGTTGTTTTTTTTTTGTTTCTCCATTTGCAAAAATGATGGCAGGGTGTTATTCACAATTGTGAGTACCAAAACAATGGGGGAAATACCCCAAATATTAAAAAATCATTAAAATAAGTGACAATAGCACTCCCATATTAACTATGTGCTCAAAAAAAGAAAGAGGACAGATAGCAGCTACCTGAAAAGCTGGTTCTACTTTTTCCCCATGTATAACAACAGATTTATTTCCCCATGGATAACAACAAATTTTGGCAAAGGAAGGTTATAAATCTACTTTGTTTCATGTTCTGTGTTACATGAATGAATACATTTCTGTTGGACCAAAAGGCCTTAGGGACAGAGAACCAGATCAACATAAAGAAAACCTCAGTTGCCTTAAGACCAGATCACTGTTTTCCCAATTTAAAGTAATTTTCCAGCTATCAGAGCAATAAAATGAATATGTAATGGATCTTGTTCTAAGAATGTGAGCTGGAGGATCAGAGTGGTGACTTTGTTGTTGTTAGAGAAAGTCCTCTTGTTTAGGAAGCTGATAGAGCTCCTTGCAAACTTCTGGCTTAAGCGTCACTGAAGCCTTGAGGAATACAGCTGGCTCCTTAAGAGAGAGCAGCCTCAATGTTTCAGTGGGTCTCTCATGTGTTCTAATGATCTCAAGGACAAAGTCACAGCGAGGCTTCATTTTAGATATAAAACTGAGCTATTTAAAATTTACCCTGACCCATGTGTTCCTCCCTGTGAAACAAAACCTCTTTCCATACCTGAGCTCTGTTGAAGCACTTGCTTTTCTGACAAAAGACTTGCAGTCCTCCAGAGAAACAGGAGATTGTTTGTAATGCTGGGAGAGAACTGGAACAGCCCTGGTATGCAGAGGTGCACTTTTTCAGGATAGAGCTAACTCTAACCAAAATTCTTATTTTAACAATTATTTGAAAAAGTAGGCTTCTGGTAGATCAGTGGGAAATCTGCCCAGAAGACTGGAGGGGCAGGAGTTCAACTGTTTTCATCTGTTTTCAACCTCTCCCTGCTCTGCATGACTTTTGAAAGAAAATGAATGCAAAGAAATTGGCAGCAAGCATAAAGTAATAAATTTTAAAATAGTATTGGGATTATTTATTTAAATAAATTTAAAATAGTATTGGGATGTACATTTCATGTTTTTGTTACCCTATGGGTTAGAAATGCTCTAGTCTCAAGTATGAACCATTAAAAAAGTTTATTTTTTCTAGACCTTCTAGGCTTTGAAAGTGAGGTTTAATATCTCATGATATCTAATACCTACAGATAAGCCTTTCAAGAAAATGGTATCAGGACTTTTACAGTATATCAATTTTCAGGTAGGAGTCCAGAACTGTGGTAAAATCAGGAGTAGTAAGCTGTTATTATTATAGTACACCATAAAAAGAAATGCTGAATATTTACTACTAAAAAGATAAATGAAAATCAAAGAGAAAAACTGAGAGTAAAGGCCCATTTTGTTTAAATTAATTTCTGGGTATTTTTTTTAATATAGCTATGACAGATACTTGAATAAAGAACCATTATTTCAAGAAATAAAATAGAACAAAGTAATAAATAATTATTTCCTTTATTTAGCTAATACTTTATTGAATATCAAAAGCATCAAAACCCATGAAGGTCTTATGGTAATCTCAGGCTGTGGGACATTCTTACTGAATTCAGGGATGTATGGCTCTTCTTGAGAAACAAAATCTTCAAATACTATTTATTCACTAACTTCTTTTGCATTATTCCTCCAATTTCTTCTTCATACTGTGTACTTAACAAGCAATATGCATGGAGGTATTAACTCTAAGTGTTACCCTGGCACAGGAAGCCCACGTAAAATAGTAGCAAATTTTGACAGCATTTTTCTTACCTATTTTTAGGTACCTACTTTAAGCTTCTCACCTTCTCCCTATCTCAGCTATCCTCTGTCACTCATGATGAATCCAGGCTGGTGACCTCAGAACTGAGTTAGCCATGAACCTCACTCCCCATGCCAACTAGCAGAAAAGTAATTTCTTATTCATTCCAAAATTCAGTCTAAAACTATGGTCTAGGTAAAAAGATGGTGAACAGTTCCAGTAACTAACAGAAGTTTCAAGCCAAAGCTTGAAAGATGCATTCAATTCTGAGCATGTTATTTATTGTGACCATATTTGATGCCCATTAGCTGTGTTCATTATTCCTCTAGGAGGGTGCAGAATTGTTTTTTGTTTCTCACTTTTGTTTTTCTTGGTATTCCAGGAGAGATTACAAGACAGCATAAAATACCAAGTGTAACTGAGAAAGAGAGGAGGAAAACACAATTCCAGTTTTGGCCAGAAGGAAGCATCAGGGACAGCACTGCATGAGATCTTCCAAAGCATGCAAAGTTTTCTATGAATTGAGAAATTAAGATAATGTGAGTATCTTTTCTCCACATAATGGTTTGAATCAGCATATTTCCTAGATCACAGCCTTTCTTGCAGGAAGCTCTAGCTAAAGTTTATGTCTACAAGAGTAATAGTAGTTCCTGTGAGTAACATACTGTATTCTTTCATTCTCTGACTGAAAGCAGAAACATGATTTATTATAAACAGTAAGGTCTCCAATGCCCTTTTCTTTTTGTAACTGATTCAGAACAATGCAGTACTGAAAGTAATCACACATTCAAATACAAGTAGGTGTGAGCTTTCAAATATACTGAAAGTGAATATTCAGAACATCACATCCTGGTGTTTTCTTCTGATGTTAAAAACCTGCTGTGCAAACCAGGATGCATGTTTTCAAAAGTCTATAACTTTGCCATTTTGAAGCCAGATTTCTTCAAACAGAACAAGGCACATATTTACCTTTCAAGCGTTTGTGCCATTTGTGCTGGCTTTGGTACCCTTAATAGAAAGTAATTTTGAATTTCCTTAAATGCAAAAGTACGTGTAAATAAAATTTTCACAGCTCATTTTTAGATAAATTGGTTTAGGTGTTCTGAGAAGCATTTTACTAATAGTTTCTCTTTGCTTGAGGTTGGGAAGGTTTGATGTTGTCCTACCAGAGAAGAGATGATCTAAAAACCAGAAAAGATGGAAATTAATTTATTGCGATAGAAAAAGTACATCTAATATAATTGCACTGCAAACATAGCACTATGCTGTAAATATTTAAATTAGGTCTATGAAATGAATTGTTTATAATGAGCCTTTTCAGAGGTGGATTTTACATGTCTTGCAGAAATCCAGTGCCAGTGCTTCAGCCTGACAAGAAAT
>VZUA01091504.1:0-15338 GCA_013401035.1 Horornis vulcanius
CACACACACACACACACACACATTTAATAGACTTCTTAGACTTCTTCATAAAACAGAGTTTTCTGCCCATGGAAAACGGGCAGAAGGTGACACAGGCATGGGTCTCAGGTGCAAGTATCACATCAGCTGTCCTTCCAGAGGACCGGTTGTTGTAGGTGGAATCTTGCATCTCCCCTAAGTTCTATCAACTATTGAGCCATTCTCTGAAGAAACATTTGACCCAAAATTCAGCCTCACCAAGTCACATTAGAGCCATCTGCTCCTTGCTGATACGTTACTGTCCAAAGACACCAGCTAAGGGTCCAGCTAACAGCCAGATCCCACCTGTGTGAGAAGAGAGCATTTGGGCAATGCAAAGTTGTAAGTGAAAAAACAGCTGCAAGAGAGATGTCTAAAAACAGAGGCAGTCAAAAGAGGAACATGAAATTTCTCCTGAAAGGTCTCCTGGAACATTTAAAAGTAGTTTTTCATGGGGAAAGAAATAAGTGCTAGAGACTATTTCAAAAAGCAACAGGGCTCTGTTGGTCTCAGCCACACTTGCTCTGTGCTCCATGGGAAACTGGCAGACTGGAGCCACAGCCCCAGAAAGGTGCTTCACATTGCTAATTCTAGCTGAAATGCAGCTTTCTGCACATGTTATTTCTTATTCATGTTTGAAATTACTTTTTAATCTAATACCTACAAAGATCACAGAGAGTTCTGAAAGAAATAAAAAAAATCAGTTCAGAAAATGACTGACATGAGCTGTTTTCTTTCCTCCTATAATTCCAGAATGAAAATATTTATATCTATATTATATTACATTAGATATAATGATAATATTATATTATCATTCCAAAACCTCCACTAATGGCATTGCAAAGTGTTTGAAACTGTTGCAGATTTTGGAAGGCTTAGACAGCATGAATAACAGAAAAGTGAATTTGCAAGAGAAAACAGCAGCTGGGTGGCACCATCTAATTAATATATGAAATTATGTATGGGAGAGCCTAAATACACTCCATGGCCCAGTTCAGGCCAAAGACAACACGGTCCTTTGGATGGACATAACACGTGGGTACCAGCTGCAGCAGAAAGGAGAAGCAAACTCAATTCTGCATAAAGTATGTGACACTTGGAGACAGATAGTTCCTTTTGGAGGCAAAAAAAACCAACCCTCTGTGATGCTACGTAGTGTTTGAGATTGTGACTAGGACAGTAGGAGGGATGAGCAAAGAAATTATTTTATTCACCACTCTTCTACCTGTGCTGACAAATGTACAATGTGTTGGGAAAATTTCCACTATTTCTTCATGCTGTGAGTCAGTGAGGGGGAAGAGAAAGCTTGCCATCTCAAGGTTTCCAGCTGGAAATAGGTAATGACGAACAGGTACTTGATCTCCCTTCAATCCTTCAAATTCTTAACCCCAACTACATAAAAAAACAGGCAAGCAAGTGCAGCAGGGAAGATTGTCCCCTGCATAAGCTATGAGCAAACAGGCTTCACATGGAAATCTTGACACGAAGGGAAGCTCAGACCTGAGCTTCTGAAGGAGGATGGTCCTTTCACTGTTACCAGCAGCTGGTACAGCTGAAGGTCCCTTAGTGGGATTTTCTGAAAAGCACAAATCTTGGCATCTGACAACTGAATGTTGGATTTGTTTACTTATTGCAAGTATACAAATATGTGTATATTTCTATCCCACTTCTTGGCAAAGAAAATTTTGAAAATACAGACTTATGAAAGCTCTGTAAAAGAAACAATTCATCTATCATCTTTTCCACCCACAGTTTCTTTAAGCTGATTATTGAAAAAAAAATGAACACCTGAGGGCCAAAATTCTACAAAAAACCATGAAGTTGTGGACTCCTCGATTTCTGTATTTCCCCACAGCCCATCTGCATGGATTTATTTTCAGGCTAAGAGCCCAGATAATGCAGAATGTAACATTTTGCCCTTAAACCCTCCAGTTATAATAAAGAACAAACAATAATCATGATGGGTACAAGATGCAAAGAGATTAAATACAAGGCAGATGTTCAATCTTGTCTTTTCAGCTGAGATTATAAATGGTCTGAGCCTAAGAGAAAAATTCAGAGCCTGAAAGTGAAGGTTTGCTAATTAATCAGTTATAATGGTATGAGGGATTAGAGAGCATGATTAAAACACACTGAAAAAAAAGAAAGACAAAGGAGGATGGTGAGGGAGTACGGAAGCAGCTCTGTCAACACAGAAACATCTGTATACAAGCAGCTGAAAATGACACAGCTTTTAAAACACTTGTGCTTAAGAATTAAAATCCAACTACAACAAGAAGAAGACAGTGTTATGAATGAAATGAATTCCTGGGAATTTTTTTCCAATGTTTATTTAAAAAAATAAGGGGTTGGACCTAAGCTTAGGAAGCCTAGGACAAAACTTGCATTGAGTCCAGCCCTTTACACAAATATGAATGCACATTAATACAGGCATTGCTGGAGCACATACTGGCACATTAATATGTATAGTACTAGAGAGTCTGTGCTTAAGTATATAAATAGAAATTGAATATAAACATATGCATTCATTGCTTTGAAGTTCCATTTGTAACAAAACAGCATAGAAAAATTATTAGAATTTTTACATTATGATTTCTGCCTAAGTCAGATACTGAAGTGCTACTGATACTTACAAGGCATTCAACAGATGGGAAGTCTAGACTGCTAACTTCTGTGCTAGGCAAAGGTATTTTTAAACCTCCTTTAACATTAAAGTCTGATGCTGTCCTGTAGGGATGAACTGAGGTGCTTTCCTGAGTGTGCAGTTTTAACTTCCTTGTTTACTTTATGAAACTAATTTGGCAGTGATCCACTCCTGATAGTGCCAGTTATCATGACCGAAATCCCTATAAAAATTATCACCAAGATCAATCTGTGCTGAAGACAGTGTCACCACCCACAGGTGAATGTCCTATGGGATGTAGGTCCCATAAGTTGTAGGGCCTGGTGCTCCTCAAAAAAACAGATTCCCATGTAATAGGGTAGGATTAGGCTCCTATAACCTTCATCTTGATTCTGCTCTCAATTTTTCTCTTTATTCTACTGGGAACAAAAAAGGGAATTGTGCTTTGGTTTGCAACTTTTCAATAACATTGATGCACGCATATTTCCTGTAATATTACCTACTCAACTGAAATTAATCTATAACTTCAATGGATGAAAGTGGATATGATACAAGTGAAGATAGAAAAAGAATAATTTCTAGTTCTTTTCTAGTTTTGGAACATGAACACAATAAAGTGATATCCTGTTAGAAATACCTTTGTTTACCATTTACGCAATTGTAAACTATATTATGAAGGTACCATTTATTTGTATGGTTTATTGCTTACCCTGAAAGACCTGCATTTGTTCAAAGTATGAACTTATTCTAGATTTAAAATTGTAAGAGCAAACTAATGTAAAAACATAATGAAATCACCTTCAAATCTGCTTACGTTCTCACTTTTCATACAAAATTATTTTCATCACAAAAATAATCCCCCAAATTTGTCTGAGATTATTCCAGCAAATCCCACGCCCAACAAATCCTAAAACATGCTCCACCTGTTAGTGAAACTATCATAGTAATTGACTGGGCTTTTATCTAATGAATATGCATTACAGCAGTCAAAACAAATTCTATCTTAATCTATATTACTGGGGAAAGTTTCTGAAACAAGCTGTTGCAGAGAAATTTATATAATATGTTGTCAACATTCAGCAAAGACAAGCTGTCTGCTAGAAAGGGCTGATGGAAATAGTTTCCTGTGTTTGGTCAGAGGGATGTTTTGCAAAAACATGCTTTTGGCCGGAGGTGTGCTGAGAGCATCACAACCCCTGGTGCCTTTAGCGTGCCTGCTCACCTGTACTGAACCTCCCTGCACAGCCTGGGCTGACCATGGCGAAGTCTCTTTTTCCCGTGTGGGTTTCTGTGAGTCATCATCTCTTCTGCAAGGTGCAAACTCACTGACACCTGTTGGGGAAATGCCTGATGGAAACTGAGCTGGCTGCCTGCACAAGGGCTGTGCGTGACTGCACCTGCAGGCTGGTCTGTGCCTGACACCAGCAGCTGCAACAGAATGGTATGGGGCAAGCCAACAACAGGAAAGGTACCAGAAACCAAGATTAACAAGATTTGTAAAATTAACCTAGCCTAACAAGCCACTCTTCCCAATCAACTGCCCACCTATGACGCACACATTGCTTTAGCTATAATGACCATGAAAAGAATAGCCTCAGCCTCTTATCTTGACTTTTTGCTGTCTCCCTTTTCTGTTTAAACAGTACAGGAACCAACTTCATGTGCCAGCATCAGAGAAAAATCTACTCAGCTCAGGAACTGGTAGCAAGATCAGTTTAGATGCTGAAACAGAACAAGCCCTAAGAAATATACGCTGTAAGAAAGTGCATTATGGAATTTTTTTGTATGTAGAAAATCTTTAGAAAATAACAGTAACTTCTTATCCAGTTTCTGATTCCATGAAAAAACCTAAGCGCCAGTACATTTGTACGCAGATCTTGTTACTTATTATTTACTGCTTTTCTGAGCAGCAATGGAATGACTGAAGAAGTGATTTTGCTGAACCAAGGCCATATGTTACCCCAAAGACCTTTGATGATTTATTGGTCCTCTCCAGGCACCAATCTCATATATACTTTCCTTTTCATAATTTGTATGAATAGCAGCTGCTTCAGTAGGTAGGATAGGATATAAACAAGGGAAGTAAGATAGTAAAAAGAAGGGGAGGAAAGAGATGGGTGTTTTGGTAAATAAGAAACAAACCAAAAAGCTGCCAATATGCGGATTTTCAGGGTTACATACACTTTTATTTTAGGAGTGGTTTTTTAGAAAATTTGTGATTATTGAGATGGCTTCTGTAGTGTTCAATTCACTCTCCTGTTAAAACAGCACTCTGCAACACCCAAACCAGTGTAATTTGTTGCTGCTTGGTTTCAGTTCATGTCAGAGACAATTATTTTGAGGAAAAATTAAGATAATAATGTATGAGGAATAGACTTTGAAAATTTTTTTTTTTTTTTGCTTTATAAATTACTTTCCTGGACTCAGAAATGAGTGCTTGGTTCTTTTTTTCATCTTAAGATGTACCTGCCACACTTTAGTCATAGAATTATTGTTAAAGACTAGAGTGAATTTAGAGTGGTTTTAGCTGAAGTAGAATAGTCTTTTGGTCTTCTGAAGAGCTTGTGCATAAACTAAATTGATGAACTAAAGGTGTGGTACAAATGTAGGGACTGTTACTATGATTTTTAATGGAAATGAAAGCGATGAAATTGAGAAAATAGTATTTAATCCTTATGAAATTAAATCTAAAAGGATAAATCTCATTTAAAAAATGAATTTGTAACAGTTTCAGTGAATTCCATAAGCAAATTCCTGCAGCATCTGAAGGAAGTAATGTATATCACAAAACTGGAGTTATTGTGGTTATTCTGCAGAGCTGTCTGCAATGTGCTGCTTAACGCTGAAGAAAGAGTTGCCTTTTAAATGTAAACTTTGCTACACAGACACCTCACCCTCCGCACCTATAAAAAAAACATTCTGGGAGAAATCGAAAGCCCTCCAGAAGCTGAAGAGCAAATGTGATTTAACACCGCAGAAGAACCAGATCCCGTGCCTTTGTTTACATACAAAACAGACAGGTAAACACACAGGCCTCTTCTTTCCAAGCCCAGCAGGCGGAACTGCTTTGCCATGCCCAGCTCGGGCTGCCTGGCAGGCTGGGATCCCCTGCTCCTGCCTGCTCCTGCCTGCTCCTGCCTGCTCCTGCCTGCTCCTGCCAGCTCCGGGGCCGGCGCGCAGCCTGGCACAGGCTCACCCAGGAACGGGCGGCTCCCGGGGACGGCCGTGTCACACCGGCAGCGACACGGTGACAAAGCCGAGCGTGACATCCAGCTACGGCTGTGACACGGCCACGGCAAGCACCGCTACAAACCCCAGCCAGGTGCCTTGGACACCTCCAAGTGGAGTGACAGACTCCCGCACTCCCACCTCTTGCTAATTAATGCTGCAATACATTAACTGGTCTGACTCAATTTCCCTCTCAGAACTGGGTGAATATGGCCTGCCTGCCTCTGCGAGTTAATAACTTTCCATAAGTAATTTGAACACGTACCTAGCACTGATTACACTGATGCATTTTTTTATTAACTCTGGGCAATAAGAACCCTTGCTGTCTGGGATGAGTTGGAGCTATCTGAAGAGAAGGATGATCTTCCCATTGTCAGGGAAAAATAGTGCAATGTACCTTACATCATAAAAGCACAAATTTAATAAGGAATTCAGTGTTAGCCTTCAGGAAAATCTGACAAAACATCTTTGTCTATGGCTTTTTACTACATTTAAGCAGAATGTATCACTTGCTTCAAAATGTGCCTGGGTTAACCAGTCCTTAAAGCAGTGTTCTGTTAAACTACTTCTGTTACAAACCAGACTTCTAACTGCAAAAGACTATTTCATTTCTGTCTACTCAAAAACTGTACATACTTTTAAATCCCCAGGTCTTTTTTGACGCCTAATAACCATCTTCTGGTAACTGGTCCTGTTAGTAACTAAATGCCCATTTTTACCTTGCAGTTTACACCTTGTGCTGTAACATGAAAAGATTTCAAAATTGTTTCCTTTTTTTCAAACAAATGAATGCAGAGAAAAACTCTCCTTTTAAAAGAATGTAAGAGGGTACAAGTTAACCTAGAAAGACTAGCTTTTGACTTGTTCTGGCAGAACTGAAATGTTCCACTTTTATCTTTGAACACGCTTGTATATTCCCTCTTCTTCTGTAGGAAATTAAAAGGATTTGAAAAGTGAAAAAGTTTTATTAAAAAAAAAACCCAAAACAAACACAAAAAACCAACCACCAAACCCCACCAAAAACCCCAGCATCAAATGTCTTGTGCTTATGGATTCCAATTGAAGGAAAAAAAGTCCTCTTTGTGGGCACAGCACCAGTTAAAGAAATTCTCTGTTACACAGTAAAAACTGATCATTATAAATGTGAATTGCAAACTAGTCAAGTATCTTGATTTTAGCAGCAACAGATTTTACAACAGACACGCATCAGATGCTTTAGCATAAATAAATGATAAACACAGGTCAATCAATAATTTTTGAAGCACTTGCAAGTAGAAGAAACCTGCAGTCAGTGGTATTAAAGAACATTCCCTTTTTGTACTGTTTCTTTTAAGCTCCTAAATCCACATGCAGCAAGAGTTGGACTCCAATTTAATTACTGTCTGCGCTGCTCAACAATAAACACTGCCAACCACGGCAGCCTGTTTCCCAAAATCACCATTTATATGGACATGTAAATAGCAATTCATGACTGTCAGGAAGAAGGGAAATTACAACCTGGAAACCAGCTAACGGAAGTTAATTTTGGGTAAGTTTTGTTCAAGAAGCCCTGGGCATTTTGTCTGGTGGTTTGCTGCAGGGCTGCTGGCATGGACGCAATAGAGAGCACGAGCTCAAAGTTGGCTTCTCCTCTGTTAGTCCTTCTGTAAGATTCAGATGGAGAAAGATCAGCACACAAAAAAACTTAAGAACAAATTCACCTTTTTGGCAAATGTTTGGGGTTTCCTGACATGAGTTCCTGCATACACACCTGTCTTCACCACGCTGAATTACTTAGCTACTCAAAAAATATACCTACACAAATAGAATGTAGAAATATACTAAGAAGTCTGGCTTATAAGAAGTGTCTTTCATTCCTTTATTTCTTGCTTAAAAAAAAAAAAATCATAATCCTTGTGCAGTTGTGCCTTTGTGATTTGTCTGTAAGATGACTGGTATTGCATAGAGAAAGATCACACACAAAAACTATGAGAATTTTTACACATGTATTTTTAAAATTACAAACTCATACAGTCTGGATGAATGAACGTGAATAAACACAAATGATAAAGGAGCATTTTATTTTTATATCACAAAACACAATACTTCAATGGAATATAAAAATTCTTCAAATAAATTGAACTCTACAGGCTTTAAGACCCTTTGTCTAATATAACCTGGAGTTTATTACAGTCATTCACTTCATACAGCTGGACAACTATATTTCACACAAAAATATATATATATGTACCTATATATTAAGGCACAGACATAAATGTACATAGAAATGAAATTCTGCCACTCTGACTGATACTGAGAAGTTTCAATTTCAATTTTACTCTGAGTAGGGGCAGCAGAATTAGGCCTTATACAAAGGTAACACATTATTACAGTTGGCCTGAAAGCCATCATTTTACATTTGCTAAATCCCACTATTTAAAGAATAAATAGCCATTTCACAGTCTCTGAGAAGTGGCAAGAAGCAAGCAAGTGCATAAAATCAGTTGTGTGTAAATCCCTAAGAAGATGGAGACAAAATATCTGTCAAATTCTACTTATTTCTTCCCACACCTCTCAGCAGCTTTGACTCTTCACGCTGATGTTTCATTAGCATTTAGAGAAAGGGGATTCTCTTAATAATTCTGAGCACCAATTCTCTTGCAAGGAACAAAAAATGCGGGGAAAAAGTCACACTTTATTACGAAGTATTTTGCTGAGATTCACTTACTGCTTGTTCCTCATTCCAGACTCGCATAAAAAATGCCACCAGCATGTAGTGCAGGTTTCAGAAACAGCATTCACAAGTGGCACAGCTCCAAAATCAGACACGGTAGTTGGTTTAGCATTGAGACCAAACCTGAACCCAGCAGAAACACTTTCAAAACCACAGATTAGCTTGCAGGGGTAATAATCCCCTATGAAACAACATTCATCTGATGACAATGCACTGGCAGTCATGCCAGTACCTGTGGGGTTTTTCTGCTTAACAAATCATCATGTGTTTGTAAAATTTGTTTCCACCCCCTTTTATTCCACCCGTTTGTTTCTTTATTTCAAGAGAGTAAGAAATGAGTGGAGTGAATTAATTTTTATTGCCATCGTCCTAACCTCACTTCAGAATCAAAGTAAGAGACCAGGAATCAGTCTCAATTTTGGTCTATTTTTTACATATACCATGAAGGGCGTTGAGTGGGAACAGAAAGGAAGGCGACTCAAAATAGGAGTATTCCAGGGAAATGTGCCTGCCTTTCCCCCAGCGGCCTTGCTGGTTTTGGGAGGCACAGGGCAGAGGGATGTGCACTGCCACTGCCGCCAAGCCGAGCAGAAAGTCACCTCCTGAACCGCTGCCACGCCACGGCCTCAGCTGGGGAAACAGGAGAGTGCAAAAAGCCTCACAGGGAGCAGCAGCGATTAAACTGCCTACAAATCACCTTTCCAACTAATCCAAGCAAGTCAGGAGTCAGATAATTTCCTGAAAAAGAGGATTCGTATCTCATATTAAAAAAAATGAAATCCTTCTTAATGTATCCTACCCAAATCCAAAGCCTACAGTCACTGAATCGAGCATCAAACTTACTAGCACGAGTCTCAACTGAGCTAATCAAATACCTCAAACTCCCTACAAATAAGTTTTGTTTTTCCATACTTTGAATGAACAAATTTCCCAGGCTAGCTACGTACGGTCTCAACAGAAAAAGTCCTTCCATTCCTATTACACATGCTGAAATTTTCCTTCCTTAAAGGCCTCTGTCTCAGTAAATTAAAAAAAAAAAAAAAATCAGGAATAAATTAGAGTAGCCTGTTTACCTTTTTTATAATCTTGCTTCTTTAATATGATTTTACTGTATCCTTTCTTATGTTTATCTCCAAAGTAAACAATATAAATCTTATCAATTTTCTTCTACTCTTCTACCGAATTTTTACACGTCTCTAATCCCTTTTGCCATATGTCTCTGAATCCTCACAATTTCTAGCACACATTTGAGAGCTAGAACAGGCAGAACGAAACAGAATATATTCAGTGAAAATACACCTTTCATTCATTAATGTCACGGTAATATCTTCAATATTAGCCGTCTTGCTCTTTACGCACTCTGCCCTGCTCCGTGCTTCCCTTGTTATCACGCTTTACTTAGCGGAGATTTTCATTAAACCAGCTATGGCAATGTCCAGTCCTTAGTCCAGAGTGTGTATTTTTAATTCAGGCTCCAAAAATACCTCCTCATATTTCAAATCTGCTGTAAGAAGCAAGGAATTCGAGACTGAGTGAACGACAATAACTCCATCCATTTAATGCTTTCTGTTAAAGCATTAAATTTGGCTATTTTGTGACTCAGGGAAGGGTGCCTATTAGTAAGGGTTGACAAGCTGCTTCCGCCAGTTAACAAAGCAGTCTTTTTAATATGTTATATATCACAATATGCTGTTAAAACTCCTCCGGGTTGGCTGCTTCGTTTCAAATTCATACATCGGGGAACAAAGGTCAGCCACAGCAGAAAGGTAAGCGCTTCGTTTTACTATTGGAACTTACATAATTTGCAGGCAAAACAAGCTGTTTTACACAGCAGATGTCAAGTTCATCACAGATGCCTTGAGAATGATCTATCTACTGATGCATATCAACCTTTTTTGTCTGGATAACTAATCACTTACATGGAAAAAACGGTAAACTGCCTGAAAGGTTGCAGAGATAGTAAGCTGTAAACACAGGGATCAATTCAGGTTCATTACTACTCGCAAAACCTTTACAATATTGGCCAGCAGTAATTCAAAAGTAGTACAATTAACCAAGAGCAGACAGATATACTCATGTTCTCTTTTTTTGAGATTTCCTAACCTATAAGGCATTAAAGGAACCTAAGAATACAGTTTGCACAGACCTTTAGCAACTTTGGTACTTCACAAGGCAATATCATCTGACCTTTGATTTTTAGTGCAGCATTTTCCATTTGGAGGGTATCGCTTCAGAAAGGGCTGCTTTTAAGTATTTAAAAAATCTCCATTAATACCACTTAAACTGGAACTTATAAGCAAAGCTCTCACCTTATGGGAGAATTTTCCTACCCAAGTCACCAAGAAGCTACAAAATTTTAAGCAATATGAAGTGATTTCCAACAGTAGGATTCTTTGCCACTAGCCTTATATGCCTGTGTATTGCCACTGTGGAAAGCAAAACATCTGACAATATCTGTGTTCAGAAAGGTAAAAATTACAATATGTTTTATTGCTCATGTAAGACGTGGTCAATATTCATACCAGTGCTTTTTCTACTTACATAATTAATACTTCGAGATAAAGCTGAAGTGTTTTAAAGTAAAATACACCGTTCCATTGTCCTCACAATTACATGCTGTTCCCTTTGAAAGTAAAATACACCATTCTATTGTCCTCACAATTACATGCTGTTGCAAGGAAGTTACAACTCTGCTATAACCTAATCATCTGCTATTTAGATATGGACTCATGAATCCCATATTTTTATTCTAAATTTAAGTTCAGTCATTGTAGCTAATGTCCTTGATGCTATCTCAAATTGCTGTCATTACACGGATCACTAGAAATTGGAGGTAATAGTAAAAAAGAAAAGAAAAAAGAAAGCTACCAAATTAGATGATGGATAAAGGTTTAATCAATTTAATTTTATCACCAAATCCATTCCCTTCCTCTCGAGCTGTCAGGGCACGAGATAAGCGGAACACGTCGTGAAGCACAACACAATCCTTTTGTGGGGAAGGAGTTGTGTCCCTGAACCTCGCCAAGATGAAACACGCTCATTTATTACTTTGGCATTGCAGGATGATGAAGAACCAAGCTGGCTTCCTCCCTTCATCTTCAGCACAATCTTTCTATTTCATTAATTTTTCATGGAATTTCATTTCGCGATCATTTTGCCCCTCTCACCCACTTGCTGCCCTTATTTACTTTATTCCGTCAACTATTATTTCATGTCCCATTGTGGCAGCAGCGACTCTGGCCATGGCTTTCTACCACATCAGGGATACCTGATGGCCTCCTGCTTCCAGTAATTAACTTCACTCAGTAGCCTTATAAATGGCATTGCAAATAACGTGGCTTATTTGTTGTCTTACACTGGAAAATAACTCGGAAGGGTTATCTATCCAATTCCCTATTTCAAACTTACTTTCTGTTTGTTGGTTCCTAAGCAGTTGCTGGAGGCTGCTGAAGTGTGGCCTTTTTAGTATTATCAGTAAATGGCAACTCTGCTTCTGTTTGGTCTACTTGTAATGACTTATCTGGGAAAACAAGCCTTCTTTTCAAAATCTATACCACAGGCTATGAAATGGGCACAAGCTGTGCTGAGGCCGCTGTGCTGAGTTCTGCCAGTACTCTGCCATATTCCAGAGCCCTGAGAAAACACAGGAACCCACAAACACAGCAACTGCCTACAACCCCCTAAAATTTTTAAATGGATTTCTCTAAATCAATAGGCACAATTTTCTTTCCTCTGGTCATTTTATACACACCCATTAAAAAAAACAACAACAAAAAAACCCCAACAACTCAAAACCAAGCAAACAGAGAGGGAAATATAAAATATCTATTACTGCTGCCACATGAAATTAGCATGCAGATAATCTGTCAAGCATCCATATTTATTTTTCATCACATCTTTGAAAAATTAAGATATTTACTTCCCACTGGGAGTTATCATACTGTTCGAAATGACAATAAAAATATTTCTACCTAGACTAATTTAAGAAATACATCTAAATATCCACATTTTAACCCTTTAACACACATTCTCTATAGAGCGTAAAACTGAATAAAATCACTCTGTATATCTATGTTTGCAATATGATATTCATTGCATAGACATTTATTGTTAAGGCAGGATCTTCTTACTGAAAGGGTTGCTGGATTTCATAAGCATGAAAATAAGATGCATGCAAATTAATTAATGGACAACGATATTGTACACTGGAATCATTTTCGGTATCCTACACTTTTCAGTGCTTTATTTGCATATATGGAAATTCTCTCTCTGACTCTTACTGCATTTGTTATTTTTTTTTTGGCCAAATGCACAAGGAAATTAAGCTATTCAGAGAATGCTGTTTGTTTTCCTTGCTTGAACTTGCTTTCTGCCCCCAGTAAACTCCTAAAACAGAGCATCCAGGTATAAAAGAAATGAAGTGTTGTACCCACAGACACAAATTTGTAATTCACACGAACCAAAGCAAGAAGATGAGTGAAAACATGGAAAATAAAAAAGAGGGGATAAGCAACACTATTAAACAGAGAAGAATAATTGTTTCTACTGCTGTATATTCCTAGATATTCTATTAGGCAATGTCTCAATCTGGTTTTAAACACAGTTCATAAGTAAGATGTGTAATAAAATATAGTAAGTTGTATAAATAATTTGTTGAGTCCATATCCTTAAGGAGTGGGGCTGTGATAGATAAATTCAGTTCCTTACTTTGTCTAATGCTCAGTTTAAATTTAAGACTGTAGTGAATTTCTTTGCCTACTCATGTTCATAGGTATCCCTGTGTATGGATGTGTAAACATATGTGCCTAGTTACATACTTTAAAGCAGCTACTAAAAGCATTCCTGCTATAAACAACAAGATAGTGCTGGAGAATAGTTAAAACCAAGTGTCTTTGGTCTAACTCTCTGCAAAGACTTTCTCACAATCTATTAAACAGATCAAACCTGCAAAATAGTGGAGCCCACAATAATTCCCATTAAAAAAAGTAATTAAATAGCCTAATAAACATTTTCTGACTAGTTTCCTGAATAGTCTGTTTGTTAAGCACCACCTGCTTGTGAGATACTATGAAAATAATAATAATAAAAAGGTCAGTAAATAAAATAGCATAATAGTGGAATCCAACAGGTTTTATACAGGGCACACCTTAAGTTACAGGAATTTTTTGGCCAGCATGATTTTATAGGAACGTGTATTTTTATGAATGTATACTGTGATTATAAAGAAAGGAAAACCAGAATCATATGAATATAAGTCTGTAATTAGTATACTAACCAGCTACATTATTGAAAAGTGGTTACAAATTCACATTTGGAAGAATAAAAACTGAACACTTCAAGTGCACATTCTTATTGATGTTGGTCAGTTAAGCACTTTCTAGAATGCCATCCACCTCCAGCTGTGCATTCTGCAAATAGTTGACAGCTACTAAGTTATTGTTGAGCAAGTTTTGATGTTAGTTTTTTCTTAAGACATTCAACTTCCACCTTGTTTTGGCAAAACAAAGCAAAAAAAGAATGCATCAGAAAAGTCTTATTGGAAGACCCTAACTTTTATCTGCTCTTAAAACCAAAATTAAACCCAGTACTTTTCCTCCACTGCATAGATTAATGGTTTACTCTTCTCTCCTGGCCAAGTACAGGTCGCTAAAGCTAGGCTAAGTTTGCAATTCCATAGAAAAGTAGTTTTGCTACAACAACGCACAAAGAAGTCTGCAGAGCACAACTTGATTACAGAGTAATTTAAAGAGAACTGAGTATGCAAGAGCTCTTTTCTGAGAGTTTTAAAATCTATTCTGTGATGCCAAGTAAAAGGCAGCGTTTCTCACCAGGTGTTATAACCTGCTAAAAACCCAGAGTAACAAGTTGAGGTTGCACATCTACTCGAAGCCCTGATATATCTGCATGTCTGTTGTTTCTACTTGTGTGAAGGTCACTATCTGTTACTATGATTTTGAATATAGAAAGTTAACAGATGAAAGCAAAAATATTGACAATCAAATGACACAGCCTAGCATTTAGCATTTGGCCCGTTTTCACCAGTTACTATACAAAAGGTGCTTTGACACCTTTCTAAAAAGTTAGTAAATACTGCACTTACTGACTTCAACATAATCAATAATTAAGAGACACTTAGCTAATGGCACCTATAAATTAGGTTTTCTAGAATCTGAAGGAGAAACAGCGTATCCAGAGCATCAGCTTGAGTGTTAGCTGACTAAAACTTGTGTGAGTACCACATAGAGATCACAATTACACGTTGGATTATATTTACTGCTTGGATAAACACTCGGACTTCGCATCTCTGCAGTTGAACGCCTTGCAGCTGGGCATCTCTGGCACTCTGCTCCTCGTATCTGTTTATTTTACTTTAAAGTGCTCACAGCCAGTTAACTTCGTCTTTTTCAGGCAAAGCATCAAAAATCAGGCGGTAGTATGTCATCCCCTCTACAGGAGAAAGCAAGACAGCCGTGCTGTTATCTAGGGCATATTCCCTGTTCGCAATGACATCCCGTAGCTTCACTTTCCCTGCTTACGGCAATTAGCGCCTTCCTAAGCAGGGCTCGCTCAACGGACGGGGAACAGCACCGAAACAGAAAAACTTGGCGGACCTCGTCTAGAGAAGGAGAGAAGCGGGAGTTTGGAAGGCGCGACAGCCCCGGGGGGCTCCGCGCCGCGCTCCGCCCGGGCAGCGGCACTTCCCGCCCGCGGGCACGGGCAGGCTCCGGGCCGTCGAGGGCACCGCGGCCGTCCGGG
>VZUA01091504.1:23288-34070 GCA_013401035.1 Horornis vulcanius
CATGCAGTTGCCTCAGGCTGGGAAATCAGGCACCTGAGAAGAGAATTGCCCAAAACCAGTTCATTTCTCTGTGCTGACAGCTTTTTCATCAGTGAAATGCAGATGCAAATACTTATGTCAGGGGATTAAGGAAAGCTAAAATGACCATGGGCTGCTTGCACACAATATACTTTTCACCCTAATCTTTTCAGTTTGGAAAACTTCCAGAAATTAAATGATGAATAAATTCTCCCCATAGCAGCTATGTGGATTACAAAGACTTGCAGAATTTTTGATGAAGGGCCACCGTCTTCTAAAATGAATGCTGCAAGCCTATGTCATGAGAAACCTTAACCAACTTCTCTGGGACTCTAAAAATGTTTTATAGAGTAATCTTGTGGTAGCTGCCTTGTAGAGAATTAAGGCAGTACTGAAAAATGCTATAGCATAGCTATTGCTATTATTTCAGTAATGTAATGTGCTACAGTTTAAAGAAGTTATTATGAAAGTATAATTTGACTAAAGTTTACATTTGCAGGCTGACATATGTTTAGTGCTACAGCCTTTTCCTGGAGACCTACAGCAGCAGTCACTGACCTTGTTAGGGACAGTGGCTGAGGATAAGGTGCAATAATAGTCAGTAAAGGAAAAGTGTATTGAACTGCATTAACCTCTGGCTAGCAGGTTAATCCCCTAGCATATTAATCAAATTTCTGTGATATCCAATCATTTTACAAAAGGAGTTTCACTGAAATTTTCTGTCAACTTATTTTTAAACATACTTTTCAAATGGCATTCAGATTTATGTGATATATAATCACAGCAAAGCTGAACACAACAGTTCAGAATGTAAATGCATAAAAGTGTAGGGTAATACAAGAAGACTGCTGTAGAGGCATATGTTTTCCAACAGCTGGTCAGCAGTAGCAACAGTCAGTTACAAATTTCTGAGATTTGTAAGGGACTTACAGCCCCTACTGAGCATCCTACAACAGACATCAGAGTAAGGTCATTGAAAAAATAAATATTTTTTTGGAAAGAACTAACTTATAAACTCTATAGTGAAGATCATAAAAATTATTATTTATCCCTGTATGTCCCTCTCATAAACCACCTGATACAATGGTTTTCCTAGGGAAGGTTGTTTACTGCGTGCAGTTTAGCCATTCAGGAGTCATAGAGGATACATACTGCAGGTAGAAAAAAGCAAATAACACAAAGGCTGCCTCGTATTTTTAAAAATCTTTTTTTTACATTTTATTTCCTATATAATAGCTAATTGATGTAGTGTGGTTTAAATCTAGCTCTAAGTTCTGACTCCTGTTTCTCCTGATGGTTGCACTCAGATGGTTGCATTCAGTAGCTGCTTGGTCCTTTTTCATTTAGAACCATCTGTAGGACAGTTCTAAATTATAATCTGTAATTGGTAAATGCAGGTAGGTATCGCGTGATGACTGCTCTTGTAGACTTTCCTTCTCTACCAGACTATCCTCATGGAATAAGTACAGGGTCTGGATACTGTTGGTCTGATGTCAGGTCTTAACTCACACTGAAGGGCCTGACCTTAGGTAAGTTACCTCAGTTCTTACATTGGTCAACATGACAGAAAGCCATATTGCTCCCTGGATGTTTTGTGTCATTTGTTATCAGTAAACTATTGAGGTAAATACTGTCTTTGTCTTCTGTCTGGATGCAGCTCCTACAAAAATGGACCCCCAAGTCTTGCTTGGGATGTCTTGATACTATAACATGGATAAGGATATGTGGAACTATGATTGCTATCACAGATCTAAATAAATACCTACCAGCACCACTGAAAAAACAATAGCAGTTACTGAATTAAAAAATAAACTCCTTCAATTTTCATGAGAGAGAGAAAGGTAAAATGCAATGCAGTCAATACTATTACAGGTTTATCCTCTACCTCCCGTATCAATTTCCCCTTAATTTTATTTCTCCTGCAGTATAAGTGATTTCCCTTCATTGTCCTCAGATAGGCATCAGGAAAGTAGTGGTGCTGAAGGCTCTATCTGCAGAAAAGAGGTGCTTGCATGTAGTTCTTTTACAACAACTGAGTTCATGGAGCAGAATTGTGTCCACAGCTCAGGAAAACTTGAGCAGCAGCAAAGACAGATGACAGATCCAAAACATGCATCAGGAGAAGCAGGGGTATCAAGAAACACGGAGAGAACAGTAATTAATCTGTGTGTCTCCCTCATCCTAGAAGTCCCAAAGAACCACCTGATATCTCTGAATGATTCATGTGACCAAAAGTTTCAGTCCAAGCCTAGCATGCAGATGCAAGTCAAAGTCATTATTTTAAGATCTTGGGCAAACCTGTTAAAGCCCAATGTGTCCATCTCAGTTGTGAATCCTGAGTCCTTCCTTTAGATAAGAAATAGATTAAGTCATTGTACTTAATAACAATTTCCTCCAGAGTGACTTGGTGACTCTGCAACTTACCATTTTAATTTGTAGTAGCTATGGAGCCCTTCTGATTTGTCTCTGCCCCTTGTCCAAATCCTTCTTCCCTTAGTTGTGCTCATTGAATCTACATTCAGGCATTAATTTCTGTGTGTCATACCAGTAAAGATCAGTTTTACAGGATGACAATGACAGGCAACTGCTGAAGCCTTAAAAGACAAGTGCTGTATCAAATAAAACCTTAGCCAAACTGACAAGAGTCATTTTAAAATAATGAACTTCTCTTTACTGCTGGACAGTTTTGGAATAAAATATGCAGATGTGAACTCTGCCAAGCTTAGTGTGAGTGAAAGGTTCAATGGGAATGCAGTTAAAAATCTGTTATTTGACTGTAAAACTGGAGACCTAAGCCTGGATTTTTCCCACTTAGTCTTTATATTTGATTCAGGTGAAGACCTAAGTGAAGGGTCTTGTCACCCAGCACTCCTTGGCACACAACTGGAGATAGACAGACCTTCAGATGGTAGCATCAACTTTATTTTGGAAACAGCTTTCTTATTTAAATACAAGCAAATTGGATAGCTTAACTGAGTGAAGCTATGGCAACGTGGGATTTTTCAGTGTTTCTCTGAATCCTAAAAGTAGTCAAAATAGGGAAAAGTAGGCCTTCTCTTAAAAATTGGGTAAATTTTTATGGCTGTGGCTTCTTTCTCCCTAGATATTTTTAGTCGGACAAAAGAGAGTAACATTGAAATGACACCAATATAAAGTACAAAGTATTCTCCTGAATCCTGGGGTTTAAAATATACATTTCCATTTATAGAATCAGTTTAATAAACATCCTTTTCAAATGCTCAATTACTGTTGCATCTTTTATCAAAGGGGAAACAGTTAAAGAAAATTATACATCAGTGCCTGACTGTTTCTTTTTTTTTTTTTCCAGAAAGAAGTATTAGTATCATATGTAAGATACCTTATTTAGAATCTGGAAATTTATTTTATGTTTTTCTGTTGACAACCAGAAGCACTGGATAGTAAAAAAATAGCAGAACAAAGAGCTCCCTAGAGATATTTCACGTTTGCTGACTTACTACATCATCACATATGACACTGAATTATTAGTTCAGCAAATACTGAAATAGCACAAGAAAGCTTTCTTGCTCTTTTATCTTCACCATTGTTCTTGGATTTAAACAAGTCACATAAAAAGTTCTGAGAAAAACTAAAAATATTGAAAAATCATAATTTAGAGTGGTGTTTGTTATACAGGATGCCTTCTTAATCATACTGAGGTAGAAGGCTGGGAGTGTAGTTTCCTTGAGCTCGGAGGACAATTTGGATAGAAAATATGGCCGGTCAGGTCTGTAGGAAGTTTTAGCAGGATTCTTCCTTTTTCTCTCTTCATCTGTGGAAGTGACTCTGCCCATGCAGAAAGATTGAAATTATGCCCTGATTTGTATCAGACTGAACTCTGCTGTTGTCAGAGAAGCCCACACACACTACAGCACATTTTCCAATCATGTCACAAGTTAGCTATTTTCAGATCTCTTTAAAAGATACAAATATTAGTGACTATCAAAATTCAGGCCACCATGTACAACATTGTCTGTGTGGGGTCTCAAAACGGAGGTGAGCGGCTTGCCCTGCCTCTGCCACCTGCACTTTGCAGTCCCACTGACACCTGGATGACCTCTCCTCACCAACCCCTGCCTTCCTGGGCTTGTTTGATTCTTGTGGCCTTGACCTCAGCTGTAAATTTTTAAGGTGACACTGTGTTCTTTATTGCAGGTATGGTGAAAGGTAAATGTCTGGGTGTATTATGATTCTCATGACCTTCCAACTGGGAATAGAAGTACAGTACTTCACAAAAAAATCCAACCATAACAACAACTCCAGACTCAGCTGTGTGTAGGAAGCTGCAGTTTAGTATCATCTATTTTGATGCAATAATAATAAAATTATAATGCTTTGCATTACCATAGATACAGAAAATATCTGAACTGAGAGTTGTTATATATTAATGTTGAAACTTGAAATCATTACCACCAAGCTGAGGCATGATTGCCTTTATTCAGAACTAATTCTCAAAAATAGTTGTGATAATTCTTGTTGATTAGGAAAGGATACTTGATTTTTCTCACCCAGAAAACAAAGACAAAATTCTAATTTACAAATACTTTAGTGGGATTAGATTGTTTTCCTGCAAGCTGTGACTTTCATTTGCACTGGTGTAGTTTCTTCAAAGTACTGTGTGTGACAGCAAGAGAAAAGAAGACAAAATGAAGCAAATGGATCAGTACGTTAAAAATGTCATAAACTGAAAGGAAGGGATAGAGAATGATCAGAAATATATATGTTACAATTTAAAATAAGAATAATTAGGATGGATTTATTTTAAATTCATGGTACAATTTACTGTGCTCATCTCAGACACTTCCTTCACTTTCTTTTTTCCCATACCCATTGAAAGGTTTAAACACCTTACTTGTAAGTAATAAGCATTGATTCAGCATCCCTCATGAAATGATGCATGATTTTACTCCATCACAGATAATTTCAGAAACATTTTGCTGCCTGCTTTTATGTGCACTCTACTTGTGGAGAGGGCTTGAAAAGGTTTGCGTAGTTGCCTGCTCTGCAATAATGTGAGGATTTTGTTATCCCGCTGAGCTACCACCATTCAGATAGTTTGGATTCCTTCCTTCTGCAGCCAAAATTTCACAAAACCTCTCCCTGAAACACAAAGGTGCAGAAGAGAAAGGGCAAATGATTCACCAAACCTTTCAAGAGGCTATTTATATTCCTCCTGGAACACAGCAATTAGTGCTTTTCTTAGCCCCATCTGATCACCTTGTTGTCTTCTGCTTGTGCAACCACTTAAACAGTTTTTAGACAGAGATCTTCAGCTACTTCTGATATCAGATCCAGTCCTGCCTCCAGCCAAAGACATCAGATCTGTCCAACTGACTTAAACACAAATGGGATTAAGTATTGTATCTCATTAGCTCCAGCAAAATACTGACACCTCAGTCGGGTTGGCACATATACCGACATGGTCAGAGCACAGCCTCCCAATTTCAGGACAAGTTCACAACCCCCCAGCTGCGAGATGTTCTCTTCCTTGCCTGTGCCAGCTGTGATTGCTGACATACTAGCTTGCATTTGCAGGAGACACCCTCAGACTCACAGACATACTTGCACCCTCTGGTAGTCTCATTCATTATGACAGGGAAATAGAAAACCTAGTGCGGTACAGACAACACTGACATTCATCAAATACTATTTTCCTTTTTTGTTTTCTGATTTCAGTCTTTCCTCAAGCCTCTGTGCTAAAACACCCACCCAATAATTGTGGAAATTAATGCAAAATAGTTGGCAGAGGGATTTGGGTGTCGAGTTCCTTGTGGCTATCCATGAGGCAGTCACAGTGACTTGAACCCAACGTTGTGCTTGCTGCAGAGCCAGGACAGTTTCTCTCAGGTGTTCATGCATCGGGTTTCCCATGAGGGTGTCGAGATCCTTGCCTGGGACTGCCAGCTGATGGGAGCAGCTTCCCGGAGCCCTCAGCAAGACCCTGCTGGCTGCTGCCCCCTCGAAAGGGACATCTTTCCCTGGCAGGGTCCTGGCAGAGTCCCTGGCAGGGGTACCAGTCCCTCTAAGAAGCATCAATGCCTGTAAGGGGCATCGGTGCCTCTCAGGAGCATCGCTGCCAGCAGGAATATCAGTCACCGCGAGCGGTGCCACACTTCAGCAGGGTGACCAGCCCTGACAGGAGCAGCGGCGTCTGTAAGGGACACCCATCCCTGCGAGTGCCATCAGCCCCTGTGGGGGTACCGGTCCCTACGCGAGCTCTCGGTCCCCGGCAGGGCTGTCAGTCCCTGGGGTGTCGGTCCCAGCCGCGGTATTGGTCTGGCTGAGGACAGCCGGGAGTGATCCATGCAAATTGCAGCCGAGTGCAATCAATAGATGTGACAAGCAGCCGGCGCCGGCAGCCGGGGACATAATGAAGGTGCGAGCGTGTAACCGGCGAACAGATAACAATGCTATAGGAAATTATAGGGCAGCGCTGTATTGAATAAGTGCAGTGCAAAATGAGCTGCGGCTCGCAGGTCATGCTTCCCCGCTGCTGGAGTGTCTCCTGCTCTTGTCCTTTGTAATTGTAAGTGGCAGCAGTGGCGGCTGAATGCGAGGAGGGCACGTATCCAGCCCTCATTTGTTCTGCATTACAATGCAGCCCTCGCCGCCAGCAGCTGATCCGGAGTGTCAGCGCCCACCTCCCAAGTGGACCAAGAAAACAGTGAAAACTCAATTTACTTGAGAATTGGGAAGGCTGTCGTTAAAACAAGGCTGTCCTTGAAACTACGCGGAACAGCGGAGAGTGTCCTGTAAGAAGCAGGGTGAAACTTCTCTGTTTTCTTTTAAAAAAACCCTTGCTTTGGTCTCAAAGAAACACAGAAGCAAAAAGCCTTTTCTTTCAGGAAACAAAAAAAAATCGTACATAGAAAGTAGAAAATCCTCTAATTTTCCTTTTTATGTTCAAAAAATACTTATAATACATGAATATTTTTTTTTAAACTTGAAAGAAAGCTTTTTGACCACATAGAATCTTAATACAGACTATTCTCCAGATGTTACAATTCCTCTTACCTGCTTATTAATATTCAAGGGGAGAAGAACGTCTAAAAAGTGTTCATTGATTTTTAATTTCATTTCCAAGTCCAATATAAAGTCCCTCTCTGCATTTTGTTCTGACATTTGGATCAAACTCAGCAGTTGTTTTCTGAAATCTCAGGTCTTCGAGACTCTTGGCTCAGAATCCCATTTAAAGGTTTACAGATTAAGTTTAACATTTGAACCTAATCAAAGACAAGGAGGTAACTCAAAGTGCTCTGCACAGTTCACTGCTGTTTCACCATCACTGATCGATACTTTCAGCTATTTATGAACACTCCATACATCCCTTCCCCCCTCTTCATAATACCAGGCAATTTTATTTATGTTTTTCTTCACCTTAGCCCTGAAATGTACATTATTATGGTTGAAGTAAAAGCTATACCAAACACAACACTTGCTCAGTGTATTTATTAATACACTGCAAATGTAGATCGGTATTTATTCTGTAACCATGTTTTAAATCACTCAGTATGGCTGCTTGCTTTCATTGTTATATAGAATCAGTTTGGTTCTTGCAAATGAACATATAAAAATATTCAAGGAAAAAAAAATTCAAGCTCTTGATATATTTTTTTTCTGCTGTGAGAGTGAACAAACCCTGTCTTTTTTTCTTCTGGTTTATTTAGGCCAGACATCTTCCAGGTGAATCAGAGTGGGTGTATTTCCTAAACTCTGCAGAGTCCACAGTGGGGTTTGCATCCTCAAATAGTGAGCAAAATGCCACAAAAATCTCAGTTTTGGCAGGTGACCGTACTTCCTGACACAGGAAGGTGCTGCAGGAATTAAGCCCACAAGTGATGGTGGATTTGGTGTCTGTGGAATACCTTGCTTTTATTTTCCCATTGTTTGCCTTGGTTATGTACAAGATATCTTTGAGGACACAAGTGGATTGCCCATCTTCTGCAAAGGCAGCACTGAGAAAGACCACACAGCAGCCTAGGATGCCTCACCACTGGGTAGGAAGGAGACATTTTGGGAGCTCAGACTGGCTGCACTCTTCACACAAAGGGGCACGTGGGACATGACCTCCACTGGGAACAAAATCAAGGGCCTGCTGTAGCTAATCCTGGGCTTTATTATCTCTCCTGCACATCACTGTTCTTCCTGGCTAGCCCTGGACTGCTGCTGCTCTGCAGAAGTGTGTAAAGAGAGATGCTATCATCTGCTATCTGCCCAAGCCAGAAACAGGCAATACCAGAAAAGCCTGTCTTGTCCAATTTCCAGTTCAGCTTTGCAGACTCAAGAAGTGCAGATAGTTTGGACATACTTTAGATAAGGACTTGAATATCTGGGGTTTTCCTAGGCATTGAATGCCATGCTTCATACAGTTTACTAAATTGTGTCACTAAATTTTTACCTTTCCTGGTAATAGACTTTTTTTGCTTCTGCATTTCTTCTCCCTACCTTCCAGCAATAGTACTGGTAAATGGACGTATATGGACATATATATGTACAACCATCAATGTACACTCTCTAGTAATATTAGTAATAAAATGTGCATATTTGCTCAGTGCACTTGTGTTCTTGAGAGATAAATGTGTGAAGCCAAGAGCAAGCTGCTTGCCCCATGCTGCAGTGAGAGTTCACTTTTAAATGTATGATGAAAAAACAGACCTTGCCTTCCTGTCTTTGTAGAAAAATCCCATGTACGTGTGTAGTACAAATGCACTCAGATTCAAAGATGAAAGTGGGTATTTTTCTTTTTTCACACACAGCCACAAAAGGAACCCTGCACCTTTGCAGAGCTGTAATTGCCAGGTGCCTCTTTTAGAGGCAGGATAGATAGCTGGTTTGGCATTGGGCTAATCTTTTGGAAATGTAGGAAGGAGGAAAAAAAACGACTGATTACAGATTGCTTTGCTTCATAAACCTCTCTCCCACACTGTCTGAAAATAAATGTTTGTGCTCATTGTTACATCTTTCCACACAACATATTTAACCAACGGTCAAGAGGTAAGCTTTTTTGCTTTTCTTTTTTCTTTTTTTTCTTTTTTTTTTTTTTCTTTCCTCCAGGGACATTCAGCAGATTTTCAGCTAGGTTTCCCCTTACTTGCGTTTCTCACTGCTTTCTCCCTTACCGACCAATCCTGGGTCCCTCTAATGTGCTTTTGCTAAAGGATACCTCCCTTCTCCTTTTGTTTATCAGGTGAAATCGAATTGCTTAGGGATAACTCTGCACCCCAACTCACTTGTGAAAAATATACAGGTGATTGTTCCTGTTTGAATCAGGAATCTCTGAAACACAAATCCTTTCCTTAGGACAGGGAGGTGAGTCTTCTGCTGCTTTTCTATCCCATGAGTTGTAGGTCAGTATTTAATTTCTGGACAACATAATTACTGTTCAAAATTACTAACATGTTTCTCAATTATTTTTAAAATTCACATCTAGGGACCACCTGACCAAGACTAGAAATGGGCAATCTCATAATTAAAGTGTTTCAACTGTCCTATCCTTAAAAACCAAGCACATTACTGACAGCACACTGAAGTCATGGAAGGTTTGTTGCAAGGTAGAGTTAGGTGAGCTCAACCTTGTGCAAAGGGGGATATGAAGGATGCAGACATCTGAACTCCAGCAAGCATTTTTCAGTAAGAATTGCAAAGACCTTTTGTCTTCATCACATGTTGCAGTTAGATGATTATCTTCTTTGTTATCTTGCTGAAGAACCACTTCTGTATCAGCAGACACAGCCTCAGTCACTGTTGGGTTTACAGAAAACAAAGATGAAGGAAGCGGGGACAAGGCTCAGAGTGGGGATGAGGACAGAGAGGGACAGGTGTGGGGTGAGATGGGAGAAGCAAACAGATCTGAAGTGATGCCTAAATCCTGCCACACAGGCTCAACACAGTTAGTGCTTGGCTCCACAAATATGTGCAATGCCACCAGTATGGCAGCATAGTTTCTGTGTGAACAAGCATAATACAAATGCTTCTCAAAAGATGAAAGGTCTTCCAAGTGGTTTTTTCCACCTTGTTTCCCTTGTTCTCACATTTTCTGCCCTGAAGAAGTGCATGCCTTCACTGTGTAAAGTGAACCCTTGGGACCAGCAGTGTCCCACCACAGACAAAATTCTCAAATGCACTGCAGGAAAATCTTGCAAAGGCTGGGGTTTCTGTAATTCAAGCACATTCTGGTTTTATATTTTTCATGGAGATCACAGTAGATGCTGAAGCTCAGTGTCAAATTTTGGTCTTGTGAAATAGCTGTTTTCTAACAGACAGTTTCTTGATCGAAAAATGGTGGGTTTTTTGCCCCAATCTTTATGAACCTGAGCTAACAGCATATTCAGAACTGTATATTCAGCATCAAGCAACAGATGTATCAAGAAAAGATTTGTGTGGTTCATGTTTTGTATGGGTAAAGAATGCATTTAAAGTAATCGCAAGGAGAATTTTTTTGTTGTTGTTTATTTCAACATTAGACAGTTTTATGTGCACAGTCTAGAAATATACCAAAAGGAATAATGTTATTAAATTGAATTATGAGAAATATTTGCTTTCTTTTCATATGCCAGTTCTTCTTTCTGCTCTCGAAGTCTGATGTACTTTGCTGAATGCAATTGTTAAGTTACGCTACTCTGCATCCGTCTTTAACACACTGTGAACCAAATCATTTACACATATATGATAGTGTTCAGCCAGGCCCTACTCCCCAACGCTGAGCAGTTGCTCAGGACAGAAGGATGGTACAGGACAGGACCCTGG
>VZUA01091508.1:3143-15643 GCA_013401035.1 Horornis vulcanius
AAAAAAAAAGAAAAAGAAAAGAAGAAAGCAATCTTTCTGATAGTTCAGGAGATGATGTGATATGCATTGCAACGGTAGTAAAAAGAATTAGACTGAAAGAGGGTGGACTAGGGGTGCAAACTATGGTGTGCATCTTTCTCTGATCAAAAATTGAGGCTAAAGGACAATATATTGTTTTCAGCTGAAATAATCCTGTTGTGGAGCTGTGTTCTACGAAGCCACTGAGCATGTGGAGAGACTTTGCAATCCTCTGGATGGAAGCTGAAAGTCTGAGGAAGTGGAACAATAGAAAATAATAATTAAAATTAGCTAAAATGACAACAGTGATGGCTGGACTCAAAAAACACCTTCAGCACGTATGGATTTCCCCAGGAGGGGTGATCACCTCCAGCACCTGCTGGAGCCTCTCCTCTAAAAGTGGTCTAAACCTCCCAGGATCAGACCCATGAAGGGTGGCAGTGCTGAGGTGACCAAGGTTCATCATCTTCTCTAGTTTGGACTGAATTTTAGGGAGCACAAGGAGCATGGATAAGAGATAACCTCTGGCCAGGATGGAGAAGTTTTCTGACGGCTCATATTAAGGAAAATCCCTCCGTGTTTGAAACTAGTCCACCTTTTTAAAAATATATGCTGCTTCATTAATTTAGGCTTTGAGGGGGAAAAAAAAAGTAAAGTTTGTTTTCTTTTCTTTCAAGTTTGTGATGTGATATGTTGCTTTGTGACACTTCATGTCAGGCTGCATCAGTCACATCGCGTTAGGTTTCATAACGTGGCATGACTGATGCAGCCCTACATGGTGCATCAGCTGAACAGTCAGAAACTGCAGGTTTTGAGACAGACATGGATCTCAGTCTGGGGTTTAGGGCCACTTAAATGAAAGTTTATCTCAAGTAAGGGCCCTGGATTTAAACAAAGCCATTGCCCAAGATTCAAGATACATGCCAAACCGTATTTTGCTTTGTCTAATCTTTACAGCTCAAAATGCATTATTGGAACACATAAAAAGACAATGTCAATGAAGTGGCACTGGGTTACTCACTGTAATCCAAACACTGCTAATAGTTACTAATTTATTAATTTTGATATGGATCCATTATTTAAGATTAGCACAAAGGAATACACAAACGAGAGAGAGAAAGAGTGATGAATACTAAAGTCTTTTTCATTAAAAAAATCATTTACATGGTCAAGCCGCATTAATTCTCCACTTCTAAAAATATTTGATCGGCATCCAAATTCTATAAAAATTTCCACAAAGCAACATCTTATTTTTGTGGTATTACAAGCACATATGTAGGGGTTTGCACTAAAACGTAAAAATGGGCATTGAACTAGTCACATGAATAAGATCAGGAATTTATTCCAGATTGTTAAAAGTGTACTAATCACAGCAAAATCATGGCTTTCTCCCAAAGCAGCAAGAAAATGGTAATTTGAAAGAAAAATGCCAATAATACATCACACACAAGCCGTCTGTTGTCCCCACTACACCACTTTGTATTATATTGCATATGTGTACATATATACACAGATACACGCATCCAGACACACACACACACGATTTAATGCATAAATTCAGGGGAAAGACAGAAGAGCAATAACATGATGAACAGAAAACAAATGCTGTGCAATGTACTATAAATTATAATTAAGCTCTGAATAAAATGTGTTTCTTAGATATGACATTTGTTCCCTTAAAATGCAAAAATGGCCATGATTATCTGACAGAATGTTTTTCCCTTAGATGGCCAATGGCTATAGCACTTACTGAGATGCAATACGGCAAACTCATTTCAGATTTCTTTGCCTGGTTTAAGAATATCCTTTTGGTGAAAATCAAAAATAACAGCAATTACCTCTTTAAAACAAATTATTCCCTCGCAAAGAGATATTTGAAAAAGCCTCAAAGGCCTGAATTTCTCGGAAACAAATCTCTTTAGTTGGGATGTTGGACACTGAAGATCTGGACTGGACTTGCTGGGCCACTGTGGCAATCTCACGTGGCCAGGGCAGCTCTGGCCAGGCCTGGGCACTGGAGCAGGACCAGCTGCAGTGGTGCAGGATGGATGGGCACTGCCTGCTGCACCGGGATGCTTGGTCCCACAACGTTGCTGGTGGAATGGTCCATGTAATCACACATCTGCTGCCCAGCAAGGCCTGCTCTCACACCTTCAGTAAGCCCACACCTCCCCAGGTGCTCCCCAGAGCTGTTTTGAATCCCTTTTCCCCACACAAGGTTGTATTTGAGGTACAATCATCTCTAAGCACATGAAGTGCGTGCTGCCTCAGAAGCAACAGCAGGCAGTGATGGCTGGGTGCTTTCTGTGTTTGAGGAGAGGCTTTTTGAGCTTCTCCAGTTCTCTGGCAGTGACTGCTGGGCTGAGCTCATGTGTCTCTCAGACCACAGCCTCCAGGTCCCAGGCATCTTGGTGAACACTGCCATTTGAAAGTATATTAGAGCATAATAACAGGCATTTGCAAGGGGAAAACTATTTTCATTTAAATCTTGGCTAGTGCAATTTCCTTTTTTTAACGTATAAATTTTCATAAATACATTTCCTATCCACGGCAAACATCCCAAGCACTGTATGCATTACCCAGGAGAGTAGAATGGCTCTAAAGCAGCCATTCGGATCTGGAGCATAACAGTATGGATGGGAAAATGCTGAATAAATATATTTGTCCAATAGACAATAATGGCTCTGATTGAGCCATTCCACTTTATTGGTCTCAAAATATGCATTTTATGAAACTCCCCAAATATCAGAGAGATTAAAGTACACCCAATCAGGTTTGGATCTGTAATAAAAGTTTTTATAAAACAATTGAAAAGTATATGTTTATTTACGCACAGGTCCGAGACCAACCGAGATGATCTTCTGGGAAAATTTTAATATTCTGTGAAGTTTATATGTTACTTGGATTACAAAAAAACCCTAAAATTAAATTTTCAAAACTCTATTTCATTTTGACCAAGAAATGTCATAAACCCAAAAAGCCTTATTTGAGGATTTCTGGTGATTTTCTCTGAACAACATTTTTTAAAAATGCAGAGGTGTGTGGATTTTAGGAAGGCCAGGGAACACTTCCAGCTACCAAGGCTAAGGCTTTGGGTTACATGTTTCCATTAGGACTCCTAAAGCGAGGGCCACCCCCTGATCACCCTCCATTCAGCTGAAATCTTTCATTACCAGGCTCAATCCTGCAAAGAGTCCTTAGAGGTCATCAGAGGAATTGCTCATAGCACCAGCCTGGTTGCCTAAATCCCTCCTCAGTAATACCGAGCACTTTGGGGCAGCTCAGGTCTGAACACACTCACTGCCACCTGAAAGAGCCTTTCTCTTCCTGTGAGTTACTGGAAAGATCTCCAGTTAGAGGAGGATAATTTTGGGGTGAAGACTCAGCATGTGAGAAAACACGGCCACCAGCCTGATCCCAAATAAATGCATTAAAGGTGTCTGGAAAAAAGAAAGACGTGCTGAGGTCAGCACCCATCCCAAAGCCACCAAGTGACACTGCAGTCCTGGTGTCCTGCAAGGATGGACACAGTGTATGGGCACCTGCAACAGCAGGCTGGAAATTCACTGAATTATCACTGGCTGCAGAAGAGCTGGAAAATAAAAAGACTTGATCTGTAATTAATTTTATCAAAGATTTTTACTTGAACAAAAAAGCTTCAGTCATTGGATTGAATGAAACCCTCAGAAACCTACGTGGCTTTTCTGAATTGTGGAATCAAAGGTGGAGCCTATTCTTGAGTTAGTGCCTTACACAGTGCTTGGTGTTTCCAAATAAGTATTTCAGCTTGCTGATGAGTGCACTAAAATGTTTAATTGTGACACAGAAAAGCAAAAGTTAGTGCTACACTTTGCCTTTAACACATATTATTAAAATATTACGTTAATTTCACACATTCCCCCTAAAATAAAAATTGTTCTTATAGTTAGGAATTATTCAATTCCTGTCTCAAAAGGCTGCAATCACTAATTATCACACACTGAAGTTTCCTTTAAAAGCAACATAAGTAAAAACCACCAACAAATCAGCCCTGTATGTAAAATGGCCAAGTGCAGGTTGGTCCGACACAGAGGTTAACAGTCACCTGGGCACTCCTGATANTTACCTTACTGAATGAATCACTCACGAAATTATGGAAAATATCGCTAATTTAACAATTTTTGCCTTTGATATGGAGAACAGGGATATTATAATTTTTTGGAGGTAGAGTGAGGAACTTGTTAGCCATCTGTAGTGCACTAAATATAAGGGAATTAGGAAATGGCCAGTGAAATAACTGATGGTGTAACAGAGTGCAACAAATAACTGATGGTGCAACAAGAGGAATTAGGAAATGGCCAGTGAAATAACTGATGGTGTAACAGAGTGCAACAAATAACTGATGGTGCAACAAGAGGAATTAGGAAATGGCCAGTGAAATAACTGATGGTGTAACAGAGTGCAACAAATAACTGATGGTGCAACAAGAGGAATTAGGAAATGGCCAGTGAAAAAACTGATGGTGTAACAAGAGGACTTGCAAGCCCTGGGAAAACAAACATTTGCCATTTCTTATAGAGTTGGTAAAACAACAGAATTACTCAGCTACAGCCACTCAGCAGAGAATTTGTTTCTTTATCAGAAGAAGCCATTCACACAGGAACTTTTGATTTAGAAGGGAAATGGATCTCTTCTTGGAAGAAAGGAAAAGCCTCAGCAGAATAGCTGAAAAGGTCTTCCTAAACAAATATTAAACTTTATGGGAACACTGCAAAGTTGAAATTCTGAGATAAAGGCAGAAGACTGTGCTTTCTCAGGATATGTATGTCTCAGACCATGGCTGGTGGGTGCACACATGGTGCCCTGTGCACAATGGCATCAGCTCAGGTTCTGACATGACAAACATGAGTTACGAGCCCGGAGCCTCAGCAGGCTCCAAACGAGGTTAGTGGGAATGCTGTCATTGATTGAGCTTGAAATGCCAGACTATCATTGTCCCATGCTTTGGGAAATTTAATTACATTTAATTTTACATATTTATTTACTTTGGTTTATACACATAAGTAGAGGACAGAGTTCTTATCAAGGGCACTAGATACCTGTTGTAAAGCGCAGGCAAACTCTGACTAAAGTCATAATGGCAATGGTTACAGAAATCATAATCCTTTTCATAATCCTAAACTCACAGCAGGTTATTTTTTTGGCCAAGCTTTCATTTTCAGCCATTTCCTCCCCTCTGGTACCAATCCCTGTTCTCCCAAACCCTGATGTGTCTCTTCATCTCTGCAGCCTGGGCCTCTCCACACGAGAGGGGAGAGGTATCTGAGCCCAGGGAGTGAGCAGGGTGCAGTCCCCACAGCCTTCTCTTTCTCTCATGCCTTGGGCATCCACATAGATTGCAACTAAGGAAACACATTTTGAAGAAAAGTGGCAGACTTTTCTTTAATATTAACTAACCCCATGTTCTTCTGATCATCAAAATTACATGCTCAGAGTCCCACCTTTGCCTTTACTTACATATTTCAATTAATTGCTGTGTCTATTCACTCCTTTACTTGTTTTAATCACTTCAATAACATTATATTCCCATTCTAACCCCCTTGAGCAAAATATCTCAGTTTTCCTACTAGGTCATTCACAAGTTTTCTCGCTAATGTTCTGTCATATTTTTTAATTGTCTCAGTAAATATTTATTATTTCAGGGAGCATTTACGACTTCTTGAATGAAGCTGTATTTGAATTTAATGTACCTATGATTTCCCAGAATAAATGCTATACTGGTGGCATTGGGATTTTTGTAAAGAGAACATTCAATTCAGAAGCTAATAGGAAAGACCTTGTTAGTGATGGTATTTTGCTACCAAATATCCTTTATTCTGCCTAGAAAACCATAAATACAGTAGAATTTTCCACTCTGGGAAACTGTCTTGAGTTTATTTTTTTAAATTTATTTGGCAGAATGGAATTTTAAAAATCCCATACTCAGCTTTCTAAATCTTTCAACATTTGGATGTGTCACATCCTCAGCCGGTGTGGAACTGGACAGACACACAGCCTGAGCCATGCCAAGACCTGTCCCTCTGTGCACAGCCCTGTAAGGACCCAATCTCCTCACCAGTTCCATGGTCCATAAATCACCTGGGTGGGAAGGGATGGAATCATCCACGTGCTGTAACGTTTGCTGAAGTGAGATCCTAAGCTAGAATATCTGTTTTCTGCATGTATGATGTCACTTACATTAACCATGTTCTCCTTTCATTTTAGGTATTGCTTTTTCACATAACTGGGGTAATTTAGACAGTATTTTGTCACATTATCACTTGTCATCTACCTCATGATTCTCCAGCGTTGTGTTAGTAGAGAGCCTGAAGAAGAACAAAACACTTTAAGTAAATAAATATCTAGCTCACTAATAGCTAATATTTCAAATTATCCAGGAGTAGCTCACAACCCCACTAATCATTCTGCTAAAACATCACTATTATCTGTTTATGGGATTTGGTGAGTGGAGTTCTCAGAACCACTCATTATTGGCAATGCTTCTGCATTATGTGCCATCACAGCACAGAATTACCATGAGCACAGCCTGAGTGGGAGCTCACAGCAACCCACCTTTCACCAGGCACATTTCAGATTTAGGTGTACATACTGCTAATGTTCCCATAAAAAAAAATAAGCCAACATATTTTTATCATATCCCATTCAACAAACCAGGAGATCAAACAGTAAAAAAAATTAAAGGGCTGCAAAGAGTAAATTGAGCATTAACTTTGCAGGACCTCTCCCTCTGGAAAGTGCTGTTGGTGTTGTCACAGAAAAAAAGTGTCTTTTTTATCAAGTCACAAAGGAAATGCTTTCTCCCCTTCTCCTTTTCTTTTCTATAAAAGGCTCTCTAAAATGAAAGGTGTCAGACTTTGCTTTTTCTTCTTGGCATGATCCAGAATGTATGGCTGAGGAATGACAGATGTCTGCAACCAGCTGCAATGAAGCATGCTAAAGTTTCAGTCTAATCCACTTATTTCACTGCAGTCACGTAAACCAAAACAAATGGGCAGTGCCTTACATTATAAAAACACAGCAGCATTACTTTGTTGCATAATGTAGCTGATACGCCATCTTTTTATCATTTTTCCTACTGCAGAAAGAATTCACCTCTTTATTAAAAACAGCCCCTGAAAGTTCTCCCATTCTGCTTGCCTCTATTTTTTTCTTTTAGTGTCACAGCAGTCCTGCGATGCTCCATGCATTACTCAAAATGTGGCTATTATAAAAACACCGTCATATTTTTCCAGGGAAGACTGCTTTTGTTTTTAAAAACGTGATCCAATTCAGAAGCCACCGGGCCTCATTCTGCTCTCTCATCCTTGCTGCCAGCCCGTGGCTTGAACAGATCTGTGCTGCTCTGAGTCAGGATAGGATCTGCCATCAGATCAATGCATGTTTCATCTGTGCAAAAGCCAAATAACAAGTGCACCGAGCACTTACCTTAACGGGTAAAAAACCCCCACATGTCTGTTTTCTACTGATCAAACTGGAAATGTCATCAGAGACACAACTAATAGCCTTAATCTACCCTACTAACCTCATTCACAACCCTCCCATTTTAATGAGGAGGGAGACCCACTGCCAGTGTTTTCCCGAAGCCCTGGACACCCCCCCGTGTTTCGTTATGCCAGAGGGAGTACAGCCTAAGTGAACATGGCATCGCTTCCTGGGAAGGGAGACCCTGCCTCACTCCAACATGTAGTGCAGCAACCTTTTGAACCCTCCCCTCTTTAATCCTTGTATGGAAAGGGAAAGGATGAGGAGTCATGTGGCTCCCTCCCCGCCAGCAGTTCCAACAGCTGGGAAGCACTCTTTCAGCGCAATTCATAAAAAAAGATGTGTTGGATTTCGCCGATGGCAGAATGGTGTACGATTTCTGGCCCTTCAGGCTAAAACAATAAATGCAAAGAGGAAAATTTGAGATTTCCCCCCTTAAACTTCCCACAACAACCTCAGCAAAACCACATGACTTGTCTTGTACAATCTCCCTGGTGTTTTCAGTGCTACTTTGGCAGGAAATCAGAATTACTGTTATATAAATTCCATCTGATGCCAGAGCTACCATCTGTGAGTAAAACTGCTTCACCTACGTCTGCCGGCAAAGCCACTCTCCCAGAGACAAGGGAGAAGGGGAAAAAAAATTTGATTAATTTGCAGAATGCTTGTGATTTGCTCATATATTATTATAACTGCTCATCAGCACATGACAAATTCCCAGCACTCCGCACAGGAACCCGTTCAGTTTCAGCAGTTTTTTGCGTCGGCACCTGACAGACTGCAGAGCCACTAATGACTTTCAGATGCTTACAAACAGTAATTCTATCTTCAGAATAAAAAGAAAAATCCGTAGGAAGAAAAGAGTAGAGTTAGTCTATTCCATTTCCTTCCTGTATATCAACATGATTTAACTCTTCGGGGCAGCAGCGGTTCCAGGATCACAACACGGCTGCTCCTTGCCTGTAAAAGACAAAGACTGCCAATCTCAGGGGAAAGGTGGAAGCTAAAGCCGGTCTCCGAAGGCTTTCGCTACACCAGCTCCGCAGAGAGCCAGATACAAAGCAGGTAGCCTAGGAAAAGGCACACCTACCCTGCAGCACAGGCAGAAAATACATGCTCTCCCCGGCGCTCCCAAATTCCATGTCTATTTCCCTATTTTAATACTTCTGATAACCTTTTACATTTTCAGGGAACACATCTGCTTCCTAACTGCAGCTGAAATGTTTTTTTCCCCCCTTTAAAAGTATGATTATGCTTTCTGAAGCACTGTCTGTGTGCTTGATTGCCTGTTTTAGATTAGAGATTTTAGCAAGGAAACAAAGACTTCAGAGTGCACATCAGTCCTGCATATGAGAAACCACAGAAGGAATAAGCAATAAAATGTGATGCACCATCTGTCCACAAACAATAACCTGGATGTTCTGAAGGCTTACAAATTATTTAGCACACAACCTCACCGAATTATAGGACCCTTAAATAGAGCAATAGACTGGGAATGAGAACCTCTTTGATGTCCTTTTGTATTTTTTTTCCCCAACTCAGCCCTCGATTGATTGCTATCTGTTGAGGTATTTCTCAATGACTATTGGAGCAAGTTGATATTTATTAAGTAGCTCTCCGTAGAATATTTTGCCACAGATTTGAACAGTGGGGTATACACTGCCTCCCTGGCCCTAGCCTGCTGCAAACAGATTGTTAATCAAAAGACAGTCTAAAAGAATAGTCAGTTGGGAAATTCAGTCCTAAGGGCAAAATGCTGCCCTCGGTACTCATGCGCAACTCCCGCTGGCTTCCACGGGAGCTCACGGGAATGCTCAGGGAGGAATCTGACTTTATTAAGTATCAGAAGCTTTCTGACTGGACTCTCGTAGAACAATTCTCTAACAAAGAATGCGATTTTAATTTTTGGTTGCCTGTTTCCTTTTTTTCTCCCCCAAATTGCATCCTGCTGCAATTAAAAATAAATTGACATTTTTCCTAGCTGTCATGCTGAAGCACAATGATCTTGCATGCAAGACGCATTAGCAACTGAGCACACTCCAGGTACTGTAAACTAGAGTATGTCAAAGCTACTGGATCCCTAGACAAACCTGGCATCCCCCAGCAGTATGCTCACATACCAAAATCAAGATATTCAGAGACCTGTGTTTGATGTAGAGGATTTTGGCTCACCATATTTAAATGTGAAATCATGTTTAAAAAAAAATCAGACAAACAAACACTAAAAATACTTTTTTTTTAATATGCAGTGAATTGCAAAATTTCTGGATCTACTGTTTCATTCGACCTCTTCTCTGCATTATAAATTCCTGAGTTTTTAGTGAACATTAGAATTTGTTTTTTCCAATTGAAGCATGCCTTTAAATCCACACTCCAAAGTAAATCAGCATCCCTTAAAGCCACCCACTTAATTTTTAAAAGGAAGAGCCTGCCCAAAATATTTATTTTGCTTTGGTTTCCATAGAATATTTTTCTGCAAATTTTCTTAACACAACATTTCCCACGCTGGCTCTCAGCTAACAAACATCCAGACCCACCTACCAAAGGTCTTCTCAGTGTGATCTTTACTCTTTTGCTAGATGGCAGATCAAAATTCAAATAAAAATAGATATTAGAAGTCAGAGGATTTTTTTTATCATATTCTTTTTGACAAACAGGCCAAGAGGGATGTAACTGTATAATTAACTTTAGATGTGCCTAATGTAACTCCATTATCATTGATGGGTCTTACGGAGAGACACTGAGAAGGAAATGTGCCTTCTAGAGTTTCATAGTGGAGCCAGAACTATTGAAGAATATTTCAGTATTTAGGCGCTGATTCAGCAAATTGCTGAAGGTTATGCATACTACAAAGCCTGTAAGTCATCCCACAGGCTTGTGTGGGAATGCACAGGAGCTCACACAATGCACGGGCCCAAGCTGTCCCTAGTTGGGGCCTCAGAGCTTGGCCCTTACTTACAAAGATTCATAAGAAACATGAAAATGTGCCTGGACGTAAAAGCTGACATGTTCCATTGTCTCATTGTGAATCTGTGCTTCTTTTGGCATTTATTTTTGCTTTTATTTCTCTGTGGTGCTCGCTCTGGGTGCAAGAGGGACGGTGGGCTCTGGGGACGTGGGACGGGTGAGGGTCCTGCACCCCAGCACCTGTACAGGGACCCACAGGCATCCCGAGCTCTCCTGCAGGCAGGGTGGGGCTCACTGGTTGCTAAGTGGGAGGATGGAAATTTTACCATCACTGGGGGCACACGGAGCCGGCTGGTTGCTCCATGGGTTACACACAGACCGACAATCAACACCCAGAACTGAGGCTGCTGTCACCCATGTCCCCCAAGCCATGTGCTGCCACCCAGGAAAGGGCACAAGATGAATGTGCAGCAAAACCCTTAGATGTCAAAGGAAACAAAACCAAAATCCCCTTCCAACAACTCCTGTGGCAGAGGAACAGATGCTACTCAGGATTTTATTTTAAACAAAATTGGAAAGGTCCAAATTTCTATGGGCAGTGAGACACTTGTGTCCATTTAGAGAGTCTGGGTATTTTTTCTATGATTTAGAATCAAGGAGCTCCCTACCTATCTCTGAAGAACTTATTCAAATCACAGCATATCAGGTAAAAAAGAGGCAAATGTGCCTGCCAGCAGCACCCACACACCAAAGCCTTGCTCCTGCTGCCTTCAGGAGAGCCACACAATCCCATGGAGGCTTCACTGACTTTCCCTGACTTCCAGGGAGAAGATTTACTTTTATGAAATCAATGGCAGGCTCTGGGCTTTCAAGCAAACTGATACCCACTTGGGCTTCTCTGTGTATAAACCAAAACCATTTTGCAACAAAACTAATGCATACAGTGGTTAGAGGGGGCCAAAATATTTTGCCTTCTGGAGAAGGGATGCAATTTCCCTGATTTCAACAAATAATCTGAGGCAGGTAACTTTCCTCTATCTACCGTTATGCTAATCAGAACAGAGAGGTCCATAAATGTACTTAAAGAGACAACTAAAAAAAATTAATCTGTGGTTTAACTTAAAGGTCAACTCAATGCATATTGAGAAGTCAACTGAAATTCTGCCATTAAATATAATCACTGCTTCTAGGGTGGTAAATACTGTGTCGAAATACCCATCAGAAACCAAATTCTGATTTCAGGCATCACATATCCATGTGATAGAGGACAGCAGTGCTGATCCTGCATACAGAGCATTTCCATCTGAGCCTCTAGGTATCAAGACCCAGGCCACTGGATAAGCTCCTTTAAATTCCATAGGATGTGATTAATATAGTGTGATATATATAAACATATTTATATCTTTTTTAAATCTTGGAGGGAGAGGGGTGTGGGTTTCTGGACTTTTTCCAGCTTTCTGGATTCCAACTTTCAAGCATTTTCTGTAACCTGAAAGGCTAAAGAGTTCCTTTCTTACAGAAAGATCAGAGAGATATTTTTCTATAATCACATGGCTACCACAGTGAAAGCCTTTCAGATATAGAAACTGCCCCAGCCACTACAGCAAAATCAGGAAGAGCAAGAGCAGCTCTGGGGCAGGGGTCTATCCCAAGCCCTTACGGTACACACAATTGTTTGCAACCTCAAACCAGTTTTCCTATTCTTAATAGAAAGAAGTAAATTGAAAAAGGCTTAACAAGCATTTTATACGTGTGCAAACTTATGCTTTAAATTTTAATATATGGAAGGTATAGTATAGGCATTTTCTTCTGAAATAATGTTAAAGATTTGGGAAGGGAAGGCACAAAGGTCAGATTTAAATCCTGAAGGTAGCATAAAAAATTTAGATAACACTGTTTGTATATATTTTTGTATAGCATGTGTCCTGACAGTGTCACCATCAGCATGGGCTCTAGAATTCATAATCCACTGTGCTATTTTTTAAAATAGTTTGATTTGTTTATTAACTGTGCTTTCCTATTTCCATGAGATATAGACATCGACAGTGAATAGA
>VZUA01091516.1:7863-19190 GCA_013401035.1 Horornis vulcanius
CCAGCACTGGGAGGTTTCCCAGAAGGACTTTTTCCATTTAATTTGAGAATATCTCTGTGGGCGTGTTTCTCACAGACCTTATATCTTGATTCAAGACGATTTTTCAAACTGATATATTTTTAACTCCTAACTCTTGGTTGTTCTCTACAAAACTCTAGTGTTTCACTCCAAAATTTTATGTGTGTCTCTGTTTATCTATAAATTGGCTAATGAACCAAATTGCTAATTAAATTATATACCCATAAATAATACAGTAGTACATATAACACATATGTTCATACAGTTCATATGTGTATATAGCACATGACATTCTGCTTCTGCTAAATATGGACTTTCAGCAGATATTACAGGCCTTGATAATCTCATGGAATATTAGGATTTAGGTTCCCAAAACCTGATCTTTTTCCCCAGAATCTGCTGTGTTATCCAGACTTAGTTTTAATGGTTTTATTTTCCTACTGGTTTTCAAAGATAAATAATGTCAAAAATTAGTTTTCTCTCAGATTGACTGAGGCAGTAGTACCGAGGCAAGCATGAAGTCCCTCGTCTCAGCAGGAAGGTGGCTTTCAAACCTAATCACAGACACTTAAGTGCCAACTTATTTAATCACTTCATTTCAGGGTAATACAGCATGTCTGAAGTTAACTTCCTTCCTTTGAAAATCTTCCCAAGCAGAAAGGCAACAGCCTCTCAATTTTCAAACAGTAATTTTTTTTTTAAAATGCAAGTTCACACAGTCACTTTTGGAAGAGATCACTGACCTCCAAGATCGAGTCCAACCCAACCCTATCACCTCAGCTAAACCATGGCACCGAGTGCCACACCCGGGGATGGTCACTCCACCACCTCCCTGGGCAGGCCATTTCAATACTTTATCACCCTTTCTGTAAAAAAACTTTTCCCAATATCTAACCTATTTCCCTTGACACAGCTTAAGACAGTGTCCTCTCGTTCTGTCAATTGCTGCCTGGGGAAAGAGACCAACCCCACCTGGCTACAACCACCTTTTAGAAAGTTGTAGAGAGTCATAAGGTCACCTCTGAGTCTCCTTTTCTCCAGGCTAAACAACCCCAGCTTAATATACTCAAGTTATTTGTGATTTGGATGCTTCTCTGTTTGCATTGCAGTAAAGAGTTCTTAAGGGTTAGTCAAACTGAAACAGAAGGAGAAAAAAAAAAAATCACTAAAAAACTTGAAGAGGATTTATTAAAGATGAGAGGGTGTCCAGAGTGGGCAGGATGGTGATGCCCAGAAGTGAGAGACAGAAAGACATCAAAGTTTGAAGAGGCAGTGTGAATGCCAGTAGGTGGATATATTGTTAGCTGAAATTACACTGTCAACTGCTCTATGGATGATGGAGGAAACAAAAGAACGAGTTTCTACACTTTTCTGATAATAGGAGATCACTGAAAAGGAGACTGAGAGATGGTCATGTTGTCACATTGCCAGGAGCAAGATAACAGTTCCTCTTCGAGTATTTTAATCCCCGGTGGTTTGGGGAGAGAGGGATTTAATTACAGAGATCTGAGATAAAGCTCTTAATGCAAATATCCCCATGAAGATGGGGCCAAATCAGGATTTTGCCATCTGCACCTGTCTTCTGAATTAGGAAGTACAGGAAGCAGTGGTAGAAATTCAAGACCTGAAGGATGATTGCAGCAAAGTAGGAGTCTTGCATTGTCTCCTGTGCCATGAGGAGTCCCACTGATGAGAACAGTTGTGTAGATAAGGAAAATTCTGGAAATTAATAGCTCCTTTTTCAGACTTAAGTGTGATCTTATGTCACGTGTCTGGAGTTAGAGATGTGGGTCATAGAATGAGTTTTGTATATATTGCAATGATGTGAGAGTAAAATTGGAGGCAATAGATGGAGAAGAAAGCAATGTCTTGTGAAACACTGTGATGGGAATAACAGTTCAAAGTGTCAAATGTTAAGCTGATGTGTAAAAGAGGGAGTCTCTGTAAAAAGATGTCAAAAGAATGGGTTAGGACAGATACTTCACCAAAACAATTACAAACAGGATTAATCAATAATTTGTGAAACTTCAATGAAATCTAAGAATAAGCTTGAGAGATGGTCTGTTGTTGGAAGCCAACACTGAGCAAGCACTATGACATGATTTAATTGCCTCAAATAGATTAATGAAGATTTATTGTTTAGGTATTTTGATGTTCATGTTTTCATCATGTTAGACTGCACATTTCCTACTGTATGGTTTGTAGGATGTGGGTATCTTCTTAAAATGAAGTTTGATGGTGCTAAAGTAATTCTCTGCACAGTAAACTAATATCTATTTCTGTTTAAATAGCAGTCAAATCTGGGGCAGGATTACCAGATCATTTGTTTTTCATCTGTGGAACAAATACTTTAAAAGCCCTTTACTTCTTAAAACCTGTCTAAGTAAAGATATCTGCAGCATAAATAAGTATGGAAGCATTTTAGTTATGAGAATATTAAATGTATACTACCATAACTATAGTAGTTGAAGATCACTGACATTCTCAAGATGCTTTGATTCCCCTTTCCTTTATGTTGGTAGTTTGATGTGGACCAAAGCATTTCAAACCAAGTGTATTCAGCTTGTAAGAAAATCAAGACCAGGGTTATGAAATTTTTACGAAAAACCGTAAGTTTTTTCGAATGCTTGTGGAACAGCAACTGATAGAATTAGCCATTTACTCAGTCATCGAGTCAAGGATATTTGGCTGTTCCTGCAAATCCGTAGCTATTGTGAAGTTGAACAGAAAATTGCATCTCTTTTCTAATGTTAGTTTTCTGTGTGAGAAATTGTAGGAATGTGGGGGGAATCCTTAAAAAAAAAAATAGTGGTCCACCAGTTTTCTCCCAAGATTGTATAATCCTTGAGCATTCCCTTGCTAAGGAATTTTGAGATGTCTTAAGAGCTAATGAGTTTTTTAATGGAGTCTGTTATGTTGTTGTTCCCCATTGTGCTACTTATGTAAAAAGTAGTACTTTCCTTCTTTATGTGCTCAAAGCTTATTCTCACCCTTCAGTGCAATAATTGTGGAGAGGTTGAACTTCTTGGAATCCACTGTATTTTTGTATAATGAAACTCTTCTATTAGAAATGACATGTTCTGTTTCACATTCTGTAATTTGACTAAAGAAAGCAATTCAGAAAACATGAAACTTTTTTTTAGTCATTCCAGTTTTTATTGCCTGCAATAGCAAAAGAGAGAGGCAAGAGGATCACGCACTTACGAAGCAGCATATGCTTTCAGGCAGAACATAATAAATCGACAAAAATACCAGAATGTGGAAGCATATTGACCAGTTCTTCATTCTAACCCGTGGACACAAACTACAAAACACTGGGAAAATGCCTCAGCTGGAATGGTCTTTGCTGAGATATTTCAGCTGTGTTTGGTGGCCTGTGCTGGGAGATAAGGGGGCCCATTTGCCATGATCTGTCGCCTCTCTGGTCTTTCTGCTGATAATAAGCAGCAGCTTTTGATTAGTGTCAGCCACTGAATGAAGGTTTTTCTTGTTATACAACTGGTGATCAGCTCTGAATTGCACAAATAAGTGACTCTCAGAATGCAGCCTCCTTTGGAGGAGGACTTTGTTTTTTGTGTTCTTCTGTCTGGTTTGCAAGTAAATTGTTCCTGCTACAGCCCCGTGTGGCTTGCTGCTCTCACCCTTGGTGACAGCAAAGCTTGCTGGCTGGTGATCTCTGCAGGGGTTTATGGCTTAGCTTTGCTGTTCTCTCCCTCTGTTCTCACTTCTCTGTTCCCTCCCCTACTGTGACTAAATAAATTACCTGTATGACATGTTCAGTTTTCTCTGGCAAGAAGCCTGGGAAATCAAATCTGTTCCCGAACCTGGGTCTCCCATTTGGCAAATATAATGCCTCCCTGCTGTTAAATCAGGTCAGCTCTCAGGAAAAGCAAAGAACAATTTCATATAACTATAATCAACACAGAGTAAATTTAGATAATGCAGCTGGCATATGTTTATTGTAAAGACCATCAAGGAAATAATTTTAAAAGCTCTTCATCTTTGTTGCATTAGGATACATGTTGAACATTCTGAGCACAGAGAAGATCAAACATTTTCTTTCTGTTATCCCATATCAAAGTGAAATATATCTATTTTCTGTCTGCTCTAGGAAGATTTTTGGTGGAGCAGTTCATTGGTTGTGTGAGAAACAGTTATTTATTTAATTATAGAGGCTTTATGTAATTAATATTAATTGTTACTTAAGTGTTAATTGCTATTAATTATTCATAACCTACTTCCTTTGACTTTTTGGTCTCTGTAAGTGGAGATACACTCAAAAGTGTTTGGAGGAGGATAAAGAAATGCTTTTCATAGGTTGTATTCTCTTTTCTGCCTTTCCACCAGAGATGAGGCAGCAGGTCAGCGGCAGGGTGGCTGCAGGTCACCTGCTGCCACCAGCCCTTGCATGGCACTGGCAGCCACAGCCCGTGCACTCTCCTTGTGGGGGGAACCACCAGCATGGGCAGCCTCCCCTCTCCAGCTGATTTTTTTGCTCAGCTCTCTGGGTGTCCCAGGGGACTCTGAATTGCATCCCAGAGGCTCTTCGTTCATGCACTGTTAACGAGTTTGTGCAGACTGCACAGGGCTGTGGAGCATCTCCAGTCCCCTCCTGTCTGGCTTTGCTGCACTGGGGGTGCAGAGCAGAGCAAAGGTTTCCTGTGGGCTTGGGTGGGTTGTGTGGGGGTCTGAAACAGCTGCTGAACCCCTGAGCTTGCCCCCAGCCCTCTTCAAAGGTGGAGCAGGCAGTTCCTAGGGACCCTTGGGCTGGTGCCAGCCTAACCTGTGAGGGTCTCCTGTGCTGACCTCCCAGGGCCAACTTTGCTGCCACTTGTTCACTGGAGGTGGTAAAAAGCATCATCAGTGGCTGCCTTATGGTCTTACAGAGTCTTCTCACCACTACTGACTGAATAGCTGCTGAGGGCCCTGGCTGGAAGTATTTTCTAATTCAGTTGAATATCAGGTTGCCTTAGCTGGAGAAGTCCTGGGAAGAACATGCCCTGTGGTGTGCCCTGAGCAGCAGAGCAAGCTGCCCAGGCCTCTCCACGGTCTGCGTTTCAAACTCAGCATGAGAAAAATTCTTCATTCTCAAAAACAGATGGGGTCAAATGTATATGCTGTATTTTTAAATGATACATGCTTTTCCAAATCTTTTTAAGGACAGCTACAGTGTTGCTAATAATTGTTTAGCCATTCATGAGTTGTCTGGTTTCAGAAGAATGCCTTTGTTGTTTCTTTGTTGCTCTGAGACACACAGTGAATGTTTTTTATCAATTTAAAAAAATCCTTGGAATGAAAATTGTCTGAAATCTTCAATGTACCCAACAAAGATTAAGGGGTTAAAACAGTGAAGTGAGTTTTAAAAAACAAGAATTCAGTTCCTGCATGCACCAGGACTGACCTGAAGCAAGGGCCATAATCTCCATGTACATCAGCTGCTGTCTCAAGGAGTGACAGTAGTTACGTTGTCTGTCCTCAACTTTGGCGTATCAGGACAGATTGCAGATATCCTACTGTACAGGTAGGCCTGACTCTGAAAGGCTTCAGAGGATAGTGTAATATAAATAATTTCGGCCCTGTGGTGACAGCAAGGGCAACCCCTTCCTCGTTCCCTTAGCGTCTAGGTTGGCCAAAGGAATTGGTGAGCTCCTTCAAACCCCGCTTTGTCTCTTGTCTCCTGCAGCCTGCGACCTGATGACCCTGGGGATCTTGGCGCTGGTGACGTCGACGGGCTGCGCGTCGGCCAACGCGCTGCAGTCGCTGACGGACGCCATGCACATCCCGCACCTGTTCGTGCAGCGCAGCACGGGCGGCTCCCCGCGCACCGCCTGCCAGCTCAACCCCAGCCTGGAGGACGAGGAGTACACGCTGGCCGCGCGCCCGCCCGTGCGCCTCAACGACGTCATGCTCCGGCTGGTCACCGAGCTGCGCTGGCAGAAGTTCATCGTCTTCTACGACAGCGATTATGGTAAGGGGAGGATGGTGCTCCAGACACCGCTACGGCCGTTTCATCTTGGCTGGGAGGGAAGCGTAACGGGAAGGGTGGAATATGACGTGCTGGGTTTCTACACTGACAAAGGAAGAAAGTGTTTCAAGTGGATGCGGGTTTTGTCTTGAAGGAAAGGTTGCTGTGAAGACTGGTTCTCAGACAAGGAGCAAAGTTGCTTAGCAACACCTACCCAGACAGACAAAGTTTGAGTCATCTCACACTTTTTCAGTGAAATATTAATCAAATGTTGGCACTGATCAGTAGGGGTCACAGGAGGTGTGCAAGGTGGTTCAGCATGGTCTCTACCTGTTCCAGAAAGCGCTTTCTATCAAAGCTGGCTACTGTTCTCTTTAAAAATTAATTTTCACGCTAACTATTACTTTTTTCACGTACTTCCTCACACTAGTCTGTATCTGGACTAAATTTCACAGTGACATTCCTGGCATTAAACTGAAAAATAGAGTTAACATTTTCACTAAATCTCATGCATTTCCTTCAGGAGAGTTCTTACTTTGAGCTGACACTTGAGGAAAAGGAGTCTCTGCCCAGGTACTTTATGATAGAAGCAAAGAATAGTAAAACCCCAAATCTCTCATTGTGCCAGGGTCTCTGAGGGAAAGGGAACTGTGTATACTTTTTTTTTTATCTCCCCCCACCCCTGCTCAACTGATATGAACACAGTTCCATATGTTTAACTTGTGGTATATTCAGCTCTCCTGTCTTAGGATATAGGATCTGTAATGGGGAAAATAAATTTTCTATGCTATGATTTAAAACCATGCTAACACTTTTGCTTTAAAATGAGATGCATAATCTTTTGACTGGTGGTGATTTACCATGAACAGAATATAAAAAAAGGAAACTTAAGGTTAAATCACAGTAGGAAAAATAATCTTATGTATGTCTATGCATGTAGTTTAGATTTTATGTCTTTCACCGTTGCAAAAGAAATCTTTATTTGCATTCTCCCTATATACTATCAGTTTTTCAGTGGTAAGTCAGAGAGAAATAGCACCTTTGGTTTTGAAGTTTGGTTAGTCCTCATTTAAAAATCCCCAAAATCCAACAAGCAAATAAAGGAAAAAAACAACAATCCTGAGTTTAAAAGAGTTCTGAAGGTCTTGGGTGCAGATTTCTCTTCTCCGTTGCTAGATAGTTATTTGCTGTTTCTTTAACAGGAGCATTGAAGATGGTGAGGATGGTTTTAAGTAGGAAATCAGCTGAGACTGTAACATCCTTTTAATGACGTAGAATTGTTTTAAGCATAAGAAGAGTTCCATGATGCTTGTAGAGCTAATCTGTAGGCTCAAAAATCTAGTAACCCAGCAAATAAACTGTCCTGTAATTACTGTCCTCTGTAATGCTTGAACAGTGAATGCTTTGAAAGCAGAAGTCACAAGGTACGTGGTAGCTGTTCTTTTAGTGGCCTTGTGGTAGTGATGAGGAGGTTGTTCTTTATCATGGGATTGAGTGTAAAGAGTCAAAATTATTCTAAGAGTTGTTTCAAGAATGAAGGGGAACAAAATAATCTTATTAGGATGTCTCAGAAACACCCCAGATGCTTGATGTTCAAACTGCTATTACCAGTTTTCGCTACTAGCCAACCTGCTTACTGAACTACAGTATTCCTTTCTCCAGTGATGCATCTGTTTCTTTGCTTTTTTTTTTTTTTTTTNTAACATTTCAGTAGTGAATCTTGAAACTCTTAATTCACATACCTCTAAATTCAGCTACAATCAAATTTATCTTTTCCATTTGGCACAGGCTGTATCAGTAAGGCATTAAGGTTATGGAAGATTGCCACAGGCATTTTGCTCCTTCCAGTGTGGAGTCTGGTGTGCATTGCAGTTGCCCACGTGCTTCATTTTAGCTAATTCCACTAGAATAATTTTTTCATAAGAAATTGGTGGGAGGGGTTTCCATAAAAACAGCCAACTGAACCTTGCCAGATCTGGGCGTGGATCAGTGAACAGAGGATAAATAACCCACTTCCCAGGCTGTTGCATGCTGAGCTTCAAAACAGATTCCTGGCTCCCAGGGCATGGCCCTTTCCTCAGCACTGAGCTTCCACAGAGCCCTGCTCCTGCTTCTCCAGCAGCACCTCCCTGCCCAATGGTGATCATGATGAGGGAGGTGATGTATTTGTGACTACAGGGAGTTTCCAGCCCTGGGCTTTTGTGGTTTTCTATAATTAGTGGTCCTTCTCTACCTGGTCTCTGAAAGCTGTACCGTTCCTTTGAGTAGCGTTTTAATTTGCTCATTTCTTGATCTCTAAAAGCAGTTGGTGTCCTCCTTGTGGGAACTGTCAGATTTTCTCAAGACAAAATAGCATTGCACAATTTAAAGAAGTCCCATGTTTATAGCCAGGGTGTGTAACATAGAGGCTGAAAATTATTTATTAAAGTGATTACTTGTCCCTTCTCTGACATACATTTTGAATTATAATTTCTGTGGAAAAGTAATGGACTTGGCTGTTAGAAACACAGAGTAGTTTCTGAACAGCCTAACAAGCCTGTAACATTCTTGTGATTACAGTAAAATATGCCTTGTTGTGCACTGAAATGATAGATAAAAAATGTATGCACAATTTTAGTGAAAGGATATGGTCCTTTACAGTAAAATAATTTAAAGTCTACAGCAGGAAATTGAGAGATTCCTATGAGCTATACCAACAGGGGAAAGGTTGTTGATAATTATCCATTCAGTTCCCCTGTACTTACATAAGAAGAGATGGGAGTTAATAAAGATATTGCATCTTTGTGATTTAGCCCTTGTTTTTCCACTTCTCTCATTTATGTTTGTGCATGATTTCTGCAGATGCACAGAAACCTGCTGCCCACTGACCACACTGGGAGCTTGCTGTTGCTGAGACTGACATTCATTTTTTGGTGAAAAAAACCAAGCTCCCCTAAGTTTGCCAATGGCTCTCAGAGGGTGCTCTGTGTAAAACCAGGTCTACCCAGCTGTAAAAGAACTTGCAACAGAATTCTGATCTGTTGTGTCATCCGAAGAAGCTTCAGCTGTGCCAATGTGTTTTGAGCTATATTTGCCTCTACAAGAGCATCTTTTGTGCCTCTACATATATTGCAACAATGTGCGCAGGCCTGCTGGGAAGTTTGATGTTTTATTTTGCTGACCTTCTGGATGTAGAAGCATCAGTAATCAAATTTTCTGACAGAAAAATTGGTAGTGGGGCAAGTTTCATAAAGCATTTTACCAAGCTGTAAAAATGACTATCAGTTAAAAGCAGTGGGTGCCACCCACCAGAAGATGAGGTTGGGAAATAAACAGTTGAAACTGTGCTTCTAGGGTGAGCAAATAAACAGATGTGTGGTTGGAGGATAGATTTGAGAAGGGTTTTGGAGGCTGGATGTGAAAATGAAAACAATGAGGAATATTAAGTTGTATTTCTGAAGAGTAATGTGAGTAATAGCTATGTTTTCACTAGATTAACCTTACTACTGAAAAACACGTTTTATTCCTGTAGTTAGATTAGGTTCTGCATATCTTCATGCATGTCTGCATATCCATATTACAAAATGTAAGATAAAATAGGGGTGTTTTATGAGTCCACTTTTTCAACACAAATGGTATCAGACCTGTGAGAAGCAGCTGTAATGTTTTATTCTTATGTTTTGGTGTCAATAAGTGAGTGTTGTCTGCTGAAGAAAAGTGTCGTATAAAGAAGTCATTCAAAGAAGAAACCTTTGAAGAATATTTGACCTTCCAAACCTATACATGAAGCTTGGTTCCTGTAGGAGAAAAACCTCAAGGGCACAATTAATTGATTTCTAGATTTTATTTCTTCAAGATTAGAGGTCTATACTTTTTCATTGATGCTGCATTTACTTTGAATGCTACTTGATCAATCTTCTTGTGTGGAAGGAACTTAATTTTGGATATGACTGGTTTTGTGGGAAGTTGTGTTTCCCACAGCAATTATGTGGCAGTTTCATTTCTGAGTCCTGCCTGTCAGGGGCCTCAGTCGTGACTGTAAATTACAGGAATTGTGCTATTAATGATTTTACAACAAGATATTGGTCCTGGAATGGTCTGTCTTTTGTCAAGATCCCTTTGTGCAGGCTGCTACCCTTGCATTAATTTAATTTGCAGAGGAATATTGTAGTGAAATTTGAGAAGCGAATGCATTTTCAGTCTATGAGGAACACTGCAAGTCACTTGTGATGTGAAGCATTGACTGTCACAACAAAAAGAGGCAATGCAGACCATTTGCATATGAGCTACTTTCACCATACCTGCTTTAAGTTTTCTTTTATCCTTTTGTGTTCTTAACATAAGTTATCTTCTGCTTTCTGTGTCATGATTCCAGCTGTCAGAAAAGCACTTCTGCATCACTGGGGCTGCCATATTTCCAGTGAGCGTGCCTTGCTTAATGTAAATACAGGCAGTCTGACACCTGAGGTGTTGAGCCAACTGCACAGGTATTGGTAGGTGCCCTTTCAGCAAATCTGACACTACCAGGAAGTGCCTGACTTTTCCTGCAAGAGCTGTGTTGATAGAATTTGCATGTGTTATTAAACATACCTGGCTTCTCCCAGTTGGTTGGTGCATCCCAGCTGGAACTGCTGTGGAGAAGCTTGAATTGAGATTGCTGTTTTAATAGTAAGATATATAGATTTTAATCAGCTGGCTGCAGAGAAATGTAGCTTCTTTATGCTCATCAGTCTGCAACAGCAGTCACTTAGGGAGAGAATCCTCAGGCATCTCTGCATTGATGCTGCTGTATGAGGTGATAAAGGGAAAGGACAGACTGGGGCTGAGCACCTTTTCACCTAACAAGGAACAGAATCATTTGAATATTTAATCTACACAATTTCTGCATTACCTGGTTATTCAGGCATAACTGCATACTGGATGTCTAGTTTCCAGACTAATATAACATCTACCTGGAAATAACGAAGACTTTCCTGTAAAAAGTTTGTAAAGTCTTTTAATGTATGATCATTATTGCAGCTGCAGAGAATGCCAGGAAAGAATGAATTCAGCCAAGTTCCCCAAGTCCAACAGAGAGTTTGTGATACCATGTGTAGAGAAAAAAAATTGACCTTTTGACTTTTACATTGAATTTGATCTGGAAGCTATTGAAGAAATGGCATTGTATATTCCCATGCTTATCCTTGAATCACTTTTCTGACTGTAGCAGCACTTAAAGTAATTGGTCTGTTTAAATTAAGCATGGATTTTTGTCATTTGTGATGGTATTTCTTTTTATTTAGTAATGCATCACAATATATAACACCAAATGTAATTAAAGAAAGTCAATTTCACTTCAAACTATTACTTATACTTTACTTTTAGT